>VSMD01127599.1:0-27308 GCA_008750895.1 Mirza zaza
GCAGTGTGGGGTCCTGGGCAGTGTGGGCTCCTGGGCAGTGTGGGTTCCTGGGCAGTGCGGGCTCCAGGGCAGTGCGGGGTCCTGGGCAGTGTGGGCTCCTGGGCAGTGTGGGGTCCTGGGCAGTGTGGGGCTCTGGGCAGTGTGGGGTTCTGGGCAGTGTGGGCTCCTGGGCAGTGTGGGGTCCAGGCGCCAGGGCTCTGATGTCACACCCCACAGAGGGACATGGAGGGGCAGGCTGTGGCCCTGGCGCGGGTAGAGAAAACAAGGTTGATTCTGCCCTCAGAGAGGGGCTTTCCTAGGAAAGGTGCTGCTGGTGACACCTGTAACCGTCCACCTGCCTGTAACCAGTGACAGCACCCCGCTCACGTGATGTCGCTGTGAGGTGGGCGTCCCACACCGAGCCCAGCTTCCTTAGCTGCAGGAGCAGACAGACGAGACCAGGCCTCTGAGACCTTCCTGCCCCAGCTGTGACTTCACGAATGGCATACATGTATAACACACGTATGACATATGTATGGCACACATGACGTGTGTGGCACGCATGTGGCATGCATATAGGAGGCACAGCCCTGCCCCTCTGGCACCTGTGGGCCTCCTGACGGTGCGTCCCTCTGGGTGCAGCCAGGAGCAGAGAGGGTTGGGGACTGCCTAAGGACCCAGAGTCCTGGGACTGACGGAAGCTCAGCCCTACACAGGGTAAGGGGACAGTGAGGCATGACAATGACAGAGGTTCCTGCCCCTCCCGCCCCTCTGGCTGCTTCCGATAGTCCAGGCCAGCTCCAGGGGCCGGCCCTGGGCGGAGCGTCTGAGGAATGACAGACACGCCCCCCGCCCGTCACACTTGCTGTTTCATTTGCCAGGGCGACCTGTTGCCTGGGGGCCCACCCGCCTCTCAACACCCACCAGCAGGGGCCCCAAACCCACCGGGGTGGCGGCCACAGTGAAGACGAGGCAGGAAGCTCAGCAGGAGGCACTGCTGGAGGTTAGGAAGGCCCGGCTTCTCGAGGCCACCAGGCCCGAGAGGAAGGTGGTGCGGGCGTGAAGGAGACTCTACAGGAAGGTCTCTAAGGTGAGCGCCCACCTGATGCCTGCTAGGCGGTGAAACCCACCACCACGCAAGCAGAAGCATTTGCCAGCAACAGCGCAGATGCCACCCTCGCCCCACCGGGCGCAGCTGCGGGAACGAGAGGCACCAACTAGAGCAGAGGCACTGAAAATAAGTGGCCTCACCCCACCACTACATAGGAGAGGTGAGTTTGAGAAGGCCGTGTCCAGACTCCCGTGGCCATGGCAGTGGTGCCCAGCGTTAGTGCCGCAGACGTGGACGGTGCAACGAACGAGTACCCGGGTCCCTCCCTCGGGCACACGGAGACCGAGCCCTCCCCTGCCGGCCGCTCTGCAGACAGCACTCCATGTCACTCGCTCTGGCCACTGGGCCGCGGAGAGAAGAGGTGCACGTGACCTCTGCAAGGGAGCCCTGGAGCAGAGCTCCCCCTCCAGCTGGCTCTTCCCACGGGGACCGTCATCTTTCCGAAGCAGGACTCGAGGAGGCTGGACCACTGCTGAGCTGAGCTTCTGCGTGGGGACAGGTGTCCGGGAGCACTGGCTGGACCAGTGGGCTCTGTGTGCCTGCAGGTAGAGCACTCTGCGCTAAGCCACTGAGATTTAATTGCTCCATTTTGTCACTGTGTCACGTGTCCGGCCCGGCCTATGTCAGCACCCAGGCTGGTGATGAGCTGGTAGCTCCAGATGCAGACGGTCCTGCCCCCATCCGGGTCCCACTTCTCACAGGTGCGTGACCTTGAGGAAGCATCTCACCTCCATGAGCCCGGCCCTGCGCTCCTGAGAAGCGAGGCCGTGAAGCCTGGTCCATGGAGCCGTTGTGGAAACCACAGGAGAAAGTACCTAGGAGGGAGCTCCCGGTTTATGAGCACGGCCCGTGCTGATGAGCACAGACTTACACGCGAACACAGAACATTGTAAAGCGCCTAGACCTGGAGTTAGCAGAGGCAACCTATGAGGCAGGGCTGGATTCGAAGTATGTGACCTGGCTACCGTTCTCTCTCTCTCTCTCTCTCTCTGAGCCCCGATTGTTCTCATTTGTTCACGAAGATAATGACACATCTACCTCGGCACACGAGGTAAAGCTCTGAGTGACACGTGGCCACACGGAAAACAAATGCTACGTAAGTGTTAGGCTGACAGGGGAAACCACTGGAGTCCAAAAGCACAAGGAGCTCCTTGGACCCGCTCCCTGGAGAGAATGGTGAAAATAATTTTTTTAAAAAAGGAAACACCATTTGAAGTCCCTGGAAATTGTCCTAATGGCATGCAGTAAATGAAGAAACACTTACTCAAGGAATTGTGCTGACACTGAGTGAAAAAGGCAAGAGTCTGTGGCATTTGAACTGAGACCACACCCTCTCTCCACCCCACAAATTGGCAAGATGAAAACGTCACTCCGGAATGATCCAGCCAGAGCACCAGGCTCCCCCTCCTCCCGCTCCCCGCCAGAGGTCTATACTGTTGGGAGGGGCAGGACATCTGCATTTCTCACTCTACCCCCAGCTGGCTATTGTTGGACTGAGTTCTAGGTGAGGGCGGCTGAGACACGGGGGTCCCCCCTTCCTCCCGTGGCCTCGTGGAACAGAGGCCTTATTTTGAGTGCAGCACACTGAGAATACTGGGGCCTGGACTTCCCTTTCCCATTTCATGGTGAAGGGTTTCCACACTGGGAGAGCCACAGTGAGGAGACTAAAGCTGCTGCTCCCCCTCTCTGCAGAGTGCTCAGTTCCTAGGGTGGGGTGTCACTCAGAAGTTTGCATTGTGCCCACCCCAGCTGCCCCAGCTCAGGGATTCTGCCCAGGGGAAGGAGCCATCTCTTCGAAAAGCATTAAATCATTCGCACAGGGTACGGGGAAGTTCAAGCCTGAGAGTGCTCTCAGAAACAGTGGAGATGTGCTGAAAGGCAAGGGCAGGAAGATGAAAAGGTTCATTAGTGGTGTGTGCTGGGCAATACGCTGGCTACTTGGCAGGAGAAAGATGGGAAAAGAGACAGCTGGGACCAGCACGTCTAGGGACAGAACAAATTTCAAACGCTGCCCTCCAGAACTGTTCTTTCAAAGGAGCTAGAATTTCACTGGATCAGTCTAGGGAGCAATTTATGCCCCGGGGCATTGTTGAAAAAGATAGAGTAATCAGCCTGCAAAAAATGAAGCTTGACAGCCACGTGTGGTCTGGGGGACAGACAGTCACAGAGAGCCCTGCCAAAGCCACTGTCATCTCGGGGTGAGTGGTCATACACCCACGGCTGCACACCATGGGGAAAACATCACGGGCGTCACAGTGCGGGGAAGAAACAGACTTTCCCCAAAATAATCCAGTCAGTCACTGCACAAATAAGCAATCAAATAACAATAGCAGGCCCTGGAGAGGAGCCAGTGCTCCAGTTCTATATTGTATTATGTAAAATGGACAGTTTCCAACACCAAGAACAACAAAAAATCACAAGGCATGAAAAGAAACAGGAAACCATGTCCCGTACACCAGAGTAGAGGAGGCAAGAAAAGTCACCTGTGAGAGTGACCAGATGTTGATACAGAAAAAAGACTTCAAAGGAGTCATTACAAATGTGCTCAAAGAACCAAAGGTAAACTTGATTAAAGCAGAAAATGAAGATATGAGCACAATGTTGCACCAAATAGAGATTATCGATAAAGAGATAGAAATTATTTTTTAAAAGACCCACATGGAAATTCTGGAGATGAAAATTATAAAAGCTGAAATTAAAAAGTGTAGTAGAGGGGCTTAATCTTAACCATAGATTTGAACTGGTAGAAGAAAGAATCAGCAAATCTGAAGAACACAGATCTATAGAGATTATACAATCTAAAGAACAAAAAGAAAAAAGAAGAAAAAAATGGATGGATCCTCAGATTAATGTGCGAGACTATTAAGTGTGCCAATGTATGTGAAATTAGAGTACCAGAAACTGGGTGGGGTGGGGGTGAGAGAAAGAGAGGGAGAGAGAGAAAGAGATCGAGAGAGATAAAGAGATTAAAAAGATTATTCAAACATATAATGATTGAAAATATCCCAAATTTATTGAAGAACACTAAGCTACACAGAAGCTCAACAAACTCCAAGTAGGACAAACACAAAGCGATCCACAAATGGGCACATCATAGTAAAAATGCTGAAACTCAAAGAAAAGAAGACAATTCTGGAAGCAGCAAGAGAAAAGATAATTATCAATCGCAAAGGAACCGCAACAGGATTAACAGCTGACTCCTCCTCAGAAACAATGGAAGCCCAAAGGTGATGGGAAGACATATTTAAAGTGCTCAGAGAAGTAAACTGTCAGCCAGGAATTCTACATCCAGCAAAGCTGTCTTTCCAAAATTAAAGCGAAATAAGGACATTCCCAGATAAATGAAAACTGGAGGAATTTATCGGTAGCACACCCAAGAAATACTAAAGAAAGTTAAAAGCTAGTGACCCCAGCTGGTAAGCCAAATTCACATGAAATATATTTAACCCATGTGATAAACAACTCTATTTAACAGACTTCAGTGTAACACTCCACCCAACAACCGCAAAACATACATCCTTCTTGAGTACACACGGAACATTCTTTAGGAGAGATCATATGCTAGGCCATGAAAAAACTCAGTGAGTTTAAAAGCATAGAAATAACAATATATTCCATGATCATGATGGAATGGAAATCTAGAACAGAAAGAAAATCTGCAAAACTTGCAAATACATGTTACGTACACACTCCTAAATAACTAATGGGTTGCAAAAGAAATTCAAAGGCAAATTATAAAGTACTTTGTGGTAAATGAAAACGAAGACGCACCCTATGCAAACTTGCAGGGCATAGCTAAAGCAGCACTTAGAGAAAATTCATAGCCTAGCCGTGAGTGATGCTACTAGAAAAAGCAGCAACATTTCAGACCTTTCTAACCTTCTATCTGGAGACACTGGGGAAAGACCATACACAACCTAAAGAGCTGTGGGAAAGGACCAATAAAGACCAGACTGAAAACTATGGGATGTAAAATAGAAAACAACAGGGAAGAAGCAATGAAACCAAAACCAGCGTTCTTGACAAGATCAACAAAAATGACACACCTTTAGCTAGACTGACCAAGAAAAAAAGAGATGAGACTCCAACTACGAGAATCAGAAGTAAAACAAGGAAGGGTTAGAAGGGAGAACAAGTGTTGGTGAGGACTTGGAAAAACCGGAACGCTGCAGAGTTGCTGGCTGCAGGAAAACGGAGCCGCCGCTTTGGAAGACAGCCGGGCGTCTCCTCGAACAGCTAAACGCAGAGTTGCCACGTGACTCGCCCGTGAACTGCACTCCTAGCTAAATACCCAGGAGAAACGAAAACGTACGTTCACACAGAAACTTGTGGCTGCATGCTCACGGCAACGTTACTTAGAACAGCTGAAGGCGGAAGTAACGATGTCTACGAACCGAATGGTGGATGAGCAGAGTGTGGGGTATCAGGACAGAGGGCCGTTACCCCAGCATGACAGGAAAGAAGTGCTGATCCAGCCTGGGCGAACCCCGAAAATACTGTGCTAAGCAAAAAGAATACACTCACAAAGAAATGTCCAGATCAAGCAGCTTGGTATAGACATGAAATCGATTAGAGACTGCGTAGTGAGGGGACGGGAAGATAGTGAGGATAACAGCTAAGGGGCACAGGATTTCTTTTGAGTCTATAAAATGTTCAAAGTTATGGTGACAGTTGCTGCTGTCGTTTGAACTGTCCCCTCCAAAACTCAAGTTGAATTTCTATTGCCAAGGTCATGGTACCGGGAAGTGACTAGGCCATGATAAAAGGGATCTCGGAAGAGGGTGCTCTCTCTCTCTCTCTCTCTCTCTCTCTCTCTCCTCTTCCGCCACACAAGGACCACCCTGCAGGATGCAGTTCGTGGCCCGTCTTGGAGGCCCATACAGGCCCCTTCACCGACACCAAGCCTGCTGGCCCTTTGCTACTGGACTTCCCAGACTCTGTGAGCTGGTACATTTCTATCCATCAAAAACAACCCGGCCTGTGGTGTCCTGTTACAGCACCACAAACAGACTAAGGCAGTTGCACACATCCGTGAATATGCTAAAAACCACTGAGTTGCACACTGAAAACAAACACACGAAAATGTTAGCCTAATGAACACAGCAAAAACACAAACAGGAAAATGACTTATACCTGAAAAAATAAGAAAATAAGAAAAGGAAATGGGGAGAATGGAAAGTAACTGCAGGAACAGGAGATTAGCCTGGGCAGCGAACAATGCAGCCTGCTAGGCGCTAAGCGTTAGCTAGAATTGAATTCTGGGGTTCTGATCGGCACAGACGAAGAGCAGAGCACGCCCAGGCCTGTCCCACCCCAAGTCCAGCTGATCCTGGCTCCACGAGACCCCCAGAGCCCAGATCCCAGAGCCCAGCCCACTGGATGGGTGGGACCCCCTGTCTGACGTGGCCTCGCCCAGGACTTGCCTTCCTGGCCCTGACACCTGGAGGCAGGACCCCGGCCTCACCTTGCTGGGGTCAGAACTCCTCCCTCAAGCAGTCAAAGCGTAGCTTTCTCCGGTAGGTTCTGGCATGACGGTCAGAGTCCCCACCTCTCGTACATCAGCAGCCCCTGGCGGGAACTCCCTGGCCCCACCCTGTCCCCAGAGCAGCCCCCCCAGCCTGCCCCACTGCCCCGAGCAGGAGCGCAGGTGGCAGGGCTTGGGCACCCTCCTCAGTAAGGGCGTGATCAGGTGGTGCCTCACACACCTGCCTGGATGACTCACGCAGCAATGCCTCAGGCCGGGGCCTGCAGTGGTGCGATCGCAGCTCACTGCAACCTGGAACTCCTGGGCTCAGGCGATCCTCCCGCCTCAGCCTCCAGAGTAGCTGTGACTACAGAAGTGCATGACCATGCCCGGCTATTTTGTGCTAATTTTAGTAGAGTTGGGGTGTGGAACTCCTGACCTCAAGCGATCCTCCCGCCTCAGCCTCCCAGAGTGCTAGGATTACAGGTGTGAGCCAGCACCTGGCCCACATCGCACTATCAACTTGCAAATAACAGCGGTGGGGGGCTCAGGCTTGGGCTGGGCCTGGGAGGATGAACCCGTCATCCACTGCTAGTGTGGACCCGGCAGACTTCAGCCCTAGGAGCTGGGCGCGGCCTGCAGACCCAGCGTTAAGGTCGCCTGTCCTTGCTTGTGGGAGGCCTGAGAGGAACTTCTTGCGCATGACCGTGGCGCGGTCCCTGTAGATGCTTGAGGCCTGTCGCCTGTCCCTGGGGATCTGGCTGAGGCTCACGTCAGCAGCAGCCCTTCTCAGAGAGGGAGTGTTGCGGGACTCAGCCTCCAGGCTAGACCTTCCCCTTTGCATAAGGAGTTGGGGGAGGGGGCGGAGATCCCGAGACTTGTACTTGCTGTCACACTGGAGAGGAGAAGGCAGTGCCCGGCTTCAGAGCGTCAAGGAACGGGAGGACTCTCTTGTTAAGGGTGAATGCAGCTGGCGACTTGAAGTTGAAGGCAGTGACCACTCAGCATTCTGAAAGTCCCAGGGCCCTTAAGACGTGTGCCCAGTCTGCCTGCTTGTGCTCTGTAAACGGAAGAACACAGCCCTGATGACGGCACATCTGTTTACACCATGGTTCACCGAATAACTGAAGGTCACTGTTGAGACCTACTGCTCAGAAAAAAAGAAAAGATTCCTTTCAAAACATGACTGCTCATTTATAACGCACCTGGTCACCCGAGAGCTCCGATGGAGATGGATGTTGTTTTCATATCTGCTGACACAACGTCCACTCTGCAGCCCGTGGACCAAGGAGTCACTCTGCCCTTCCAGTCTAGTTATTGAAGAACTATAGCTCGTAAGGCTGTGGCTGCCGTAGCGATTCCTCTGATGGATCTGGGCGAAGCAGATTGAAAACCTTGTGGAAAGGACTCACCATTCCAGATGCCGTTAAGAACATTTGTGATTCGTGGGAAGAGGTAAAAATATCCACATTAACAGGAGTCTGGGAGAAGGTGATTCCAACCCTCGTGGACGAGTGCGGGGGTTCCAGGCCTCTGCGGGGCAGGTAACCGCAGACGTGGTGGAGATGGCAAGAGAGCTGGCATCGGGGGTGCAGCCCGGAGACCTGGCTGAATCGCTGCCGCCTCACGATGAAACTCGTGTGGATCAGCAGTCGCTTCTCATGGCTGAGCAAGGAGAGTGGCTTCCTGAGATGGAACCTGCTCCTGGCAAAGATGCCGTGGACACTGTCGAAATGACAACTAGGGATGTGGGGTGTCACGTAAACCTGGTGGACAAAGCAGTGGCAGGGCTTGAGGGGGCTGACTCCGATTTGGCAAGAAGTTCCGCTGTGGGTAAGTTCTACCAAACGGCATCGCACGCTGCGGAGAAATCCTTTGTGAAAGGAAGAAGAGTCGATCGATGAGCAAACTTCACTGTGTTCTTATTTTCAGAAATCACAGCTTCAGCAGCCGTCGCCCTGGCCGGTCATAGCCTTCAGCACAGAGCAAGACCCTCCGCCAGCAAAAGCACGATGACTCGCTGCAGGCTCAGGTGATTATTAGCATTATGGAGCAATATTATTATTATTATTATTATTATTTTGAGACAGAGTCTCACTCTGTTGCCCGGGCTAGAGTGCCGTGGCGTCAGCCTAGCTCACAGCAACTTCAAACTCCTGGGCTCAAGCAATCCTTCTGCCTCAGCCTCCCGAGTAGCTGGGAATACAGGCATACGCCACCATGCCCGGCTAATTTTTTCTATATATTTTTAGTTGGCCAATTAATTTCTTCCTATTTTTACTAGAGACAGGGTCTTGCTCTTCCTCAGGCTGGTTTCCAACTCATGACCTTGAGCGATCCTCCTGCCTCGGCCTCCCAGAGTGCTAGGATTATAGGCGTGAGCCACTGCACCTGGCCGTAATATTCTAAATTCAGGCATGTTCGTTGTTTTTCATGTCATGATGCCATTGCACACTTAACGGACTACAGCTGTGGCCCCCAACCTTCCCCTCGCTGTTTGCAGCCACTCAGTCGCTGCCATCGCTGCATAAGCTCCGCCTCCTGTCAGACCAGCGGCGTCAGATCCCCGTAGGAGCACAGCCCTTGCTGTGAACTGCTCGTGGAGGAATCTAGGCTGCACACTCCTATGAGACTCTAACGCCTGGGGATCCGAGGGGAAGCTGAGGCAGTGATGCCAGCGCTAGGGAGCGGCTGCAGATACAGATTGTCATGAGCAGAGAGGTTTGACCGCACAGTAAACGTAATGTGCTCGAATCACCCCAAAAGCACCCCCACGCCCCCCATAATCCGTGGAAATACTGTCTCCTGTGAAACTGGTCCCTGGTACCAAAAAGGCTCGGGACGGCTGGACTACCGGGTAGGCAAATACAACTCTTATATGCGCTGAGAAACCAAAAGAATTTGTGTGACTGGCTTCACTGCTATACTGGGTTTACGTGGTGGCCTGGAGCTGACCCTGCAGCGTCTCTACGGTACCCACGCACACGTATGAACACAGGGGCAGCTTCATGCCATGAAATGCGTTTCTTATTCTTAGCATGAACACCTTTGTGAATGTTCCTGTTCCATGCGTGCTGGCTGAGCAGCCCGTGTGACCACAGGAAAGGCGATTTCGACGCTAGCGGCAGACAGCAGGTGGCTCCCGACGGGACTAACGCATCGGGACCTGCCGCCGTCCTGGGGGGCCCTTGGAGCCCCTTGTAGACCAGCAGGATCCCTGGGCAGGCGCCTGGGCTCTTGGGCCCCCTACATGCAGGTCTGACTCCATTTTCACTGACACCGCGAGAGCCCAGCAACATTTGGGCGCAGTCAGATCATTGCATCCAATGCACATGGCACGCTTTATGGTCAGACAGGTGCCTGTGGAACAGACGGGGACACTGAGGCAGACAGTTTGGACAGACGGTGATCTGGTTCACCTGGTGAGGACGCCCCGGGGCTCTGAGGCTTCCCGGGGTCACAGCTGGGGGCGGAGCAGCTGGTCGGCGCTCAGGCCCTGCCCCGCTCAGGTCCGTTTCTCTAGAAAACCAGGCTCCTCAAGGGCGCTTTGCACCTGAAACCAGGAACACAGCCGTGTAACTGCAGGACGGCGGGCCCCTGTCCTACGCCACGCACAGAGCACGGAGGCTCCCGAATCGCGCCTGGGTGGCCAGGACAGGCTTGGCCCCTCGGCCCAGCCACCCCCGTCAGCACAACGCAGCGACCCCAGTCACTGCCCTCCCCGGCCCTCGGTGTCCCAGGACAGGCAGCGCAAGGCGCTTCTGCACGGAGGCTCCGCGGCCGGGTCCATCTCCCCGTAAGCCAGAGACGAGCCACGAGGGTGCCCGACGCAGGGGGCTGGATGCTGCCCGGCTGGAGCAGGGAAGAGGGTTGATCTGGGAACATTTCATAAGGAAAAGAACGCAAATTACACCTATTATGTGTATAGTCAGAGGATCTTTGCAGTCTGGAAAGCGTCTTCCGGATTTGCCGTTTCTTCCATTTCCTGCAATTTCCTCCCCTATTGTCAAGACGCTCTGGAAGCCGGTCTCCCTCCTCACAGATGGGGCCTTGTGAGCCGGCAGCTGCAGTTGCAAACCAGGCCCCGCCGGCCTTGGAGGAGGCGGGGATGGCCCTGCAGCTTCCAGACTCAGGGGAGGACTCCGTGTCATTAAGGTGCCATTGAGGCAGGCCAGGGCCACCTTGCTGGCCGCGGAAATGTCTTGATGCGAAGGACACACCTCTCCTGCGAGTCTGACCCCAGGGCTGCAGGACAGGCATCGTTCAGGACGGGACGTCTGCCCACCCAGAGCCCCCTGTCCAGAGTGCTTAGGGTCACTCCAGCCACCGGCAGAACCACAGGAGGCCGGGTAGGGCCTAACTCAGAGAAACTCAGGCTTTGGGGAAAACAGGACACACCCCAGGGACGCGAGAGCCATGCAGGGCAGCCCTGGGAACGCTGGCCCGGACGCTCACCCGGCACCACCCTAAAGTGGTGACAAGGTCCCCAGGGACCCTACCCCTGCACAGGGTCCCCAGACCTGAGAGCCAGGGTCCCCGCCCCCGCCGGGCGCAGTAGTGCCCTGGGACTGTGGCAACACGTGACCACAAACCACGTGGGTCACAGCAGCAGAAGATTCACAGTGCTGGAGACTGAAAGTCTGGGTCGGGGTGTCCGCAGGGCCACGTCCTCACTGAGGCTTCTAGGGAAGGGTCCTCCTGCCCCCTCCAGCGTCTAGAGGCTCCAGGCTGCCTTGGCGTGTGGCAGAGTCACTCCACTGTGTTTGTGTCGCCTGCTCCTCATAAAGACGCTTGTCATTGGACCTGGGGCTCACTCTGCTCCTGCATCAGACCAGGTTTGATCTACAGCAGCTGCAAATTCCCGAGGGCCAACCCCATGCGGTGTGGGTCCCCCCTCTCTGGCAGGCTGCGTGACACGGGCACCGGAATCGAAGGCCAGCACGTGTAAGCACGTGTAAGCACGTGTGAGCATGTGTGTGGATGCTGAGGACACAGTCGGAGGAGCAGGACGTGGCATCCCGGGCCTGCAGGAGGGACGGGGCAGAGAGGGCCCCACCCTTGGAATCCAAGCCTGTGCCCCCAGCTTCTGGGAAGACTCCGGCCAGCTGGGGCTGCAGCTGCCCAGGCCCGTGGGGGGCAGGGGGGGCAGGGCGCCCGTGGGGGGAGAAGCACCCCGTGCATGGCTTTAAGCTCAGCAAAGAGGGCATCCGTCTGCTCGCTGACATCCACACGACCCCGAACCAAGGCGGACGGGACTCAACGGAGCATCGCAGCACCCTGCACTCGGCAAGCTCTGAGAAACCGTCACCCAGACTAACAGGAGAAACCAGGTTTATGTGGGGACACACACACACACACACAGAGACACACAGAGATACATACAGACATAAACACAGACACACACAGAGATATGCACACAGACACAGATACACAAACACACACAGATACACATACACACAGATACACACAGGGACACAAATACAGATACACACACACACATACAGACACAAGCACACATATACACACACACACACACATACACACCACAGATGCACAACAGAGGAGCGGGGACAGGAGCCAAGTGCACGTCCAGTCTGCCGTCTGGCTAGCCCGGTTCCCCGACATGTCGAGCCCCGGCAAAGACCGCGCCGTGTCCATCCGTGCTGCTGTAAAGCAGGCGTGGACTGCGCCACGCGTGAGGAACAGGGATTCGTTTCCTCCCAGCGCCGGAGCTGGGCGGCCCACGAGCGAGGCGAGTGGCGAGGGCTGCTCTCGGCCTGCAGGATGGCACCCCGGCGCCGCGTCCTCGGAGGGCGGGGCCCTGCGTGCTCACGGGTGTCTCACGGGGCCCAGAGGCGAGTGAGAGCGACACAGACAGTGGCCGCCTTGGGCCCCTCGCTGGGCGCCCATTCTTGTTCCTGCTGCCCCCCAGCACCCACACCCCGCAGGCCTCCGCACTCTGCAGAGCGTGTCTTCACGGGCTGGCGGGGCGTGCTTCCAGAAACACTCGAGGCCTGGACTTTGTCCCCTGGACGGGACCCCAGGCTCTCGCGGTGCCCGGCCCTGTGCAGAGCAGGGTGGTGACCAGGCCTCCCCAGGCAGAGAGCCCGGGAGACATGGATCCAGAGCACTGGGGACCACACGGCAGGTCCTGCTGGGAGCCAGATAAGAAATCCACAGATCAAGAAAGCAACATGCATCGGAATCGAGAGGGCTGGGGGAGGGAAACACGTGTCACTAGTCTCCTGGATGTGTGCCATAAGTGGGCATTTCCCGTGAGTGTGTCCTGTGAGGGATATGTGCCATGAGTGGGTGTGTCCCATGAGTAGGCGTGTGCCGTGAGTGGCAGCTCTTCCTTCCCCAGCGCACCTTCAGCACGTGTGTGTCTGCCCGTCCAGGTCTCCCTGACGACAGAGGACCTCCGCCACCTTCCCGAACCGGCTGCGCGGTGGGATTTGGAAACTGCTGACTGTCACGCTAAATCTTCACGGCTTCCCGAGCGCCCTGCTGCTTCCCAATTTCCACTTCCTCTCCCTGCGTTTACTCTCCCTCCCTCACTTATTGGTTTCTGGGAAATGTCACTCTGCTCCCACAGCCAACATCTGCGGCCGCCCCAGCCTCCGACGTCCGCCTGGGATGCGAGCTACCATCAGTGGAGCTCGCGGGTCTCAGAAATGGGGGCTCGGCTCCCACCGCACCTTCAGCCAGGAGACGGGAGCATCCGGCTCCGTCCCTCCCCGTTGCTCAGGGGACCGTCCCAGTCCGAGGTAGGAAGAGAAGCCGAGGTGGGGAGCCCAGGGTCACGGCCAGCAAGGGGCAGAGGAATCAGCGGGGGTGACCGAGGACCGCATTCTGTGTGTTCGGGGTCCTGGTGTTCTACCACCCCCTTTAGTCCCCTGGCAGCCCCTGAGCGCCAGCAGGCAGGGACAGGTGACTTGTGTGCAGGGCAGACCCTGCCTCCTGCCCTTTACACCCCAGTGGGTCGAGAGCAGCTTCACACACGTGAAAAACCGAGTGGTTCAACAGAAAACTGCATTGCTAGAAGACACTCACGGTTATTCGGTTCTAGTCTGGCCGTGTCTTTGAAGAATCTTGCAACGCTCTGAGATGCAGGTCAGTGACAGCAGGATGGGATAATCCACAGGGACAGGGGCACTGTCCTGTGCGGCCGGAACCAGACTCATGTCCCCACCTACAAGGAGAACCTGCGCAGCCTCCACTGGCACGTTGACTTAAACGTTCCCGACCTACGGCGTGGCTGTCCGCCGGTTCTCTTTTGAACCGTCTGATTCCTTCATTGATAAATGAGTAGAATAAATTCCAAACACAGCTTCCTTTTTATGTTTCTATGAGAGTCATGATTTTCCTCTTTTTCTAAAAATCGCCTTTTAGCAGACACATCTCCTTATGGATCAGTGTAAGAATTTATCTGGGGAAATACATCAAGGATGGGGTGCACTGGGCGTTGCTGATGGTCATCCACATTCAGCTCGGGAGGCCACGCCAGGACCACATGACTCAGCCTGCCTGTGGGCTGTGGGTGTGGTGACGGGTGTCATCTCCAGGCCTAGGTGGTGAGGAGCCACGGCAAGACCTTCCTGCTGTCCGCTCTCTGCCCGTCGAGGCAGCTGCCGGTGAGTGGGAGGTTCTGGGAGCTGCGGCTGCAGGAGCCACGGTGGGAGGTGGGGGTCACGTGTGGCGGTGAGAGCCGCAGGGGCTCCTCCACTGCCGCGGCCCCACCCGCCGAGCACCCAGCCTGGGAACACCCAAACCAGGTGGCCGGGCACAGCCGCACCTGCAGAGAGGCCTCAAGGCTGTGGCCAGGTGCAGACAGCTTGGCAAACCCAGATTTGTGCACGAACTGCACACTGAAAATATTCCCTGCTTCCAAACACACACTGGTGTCTCTCCGGGGAAGCGGAGGAAAAACCGCCGCGTCCATCCGAGGGCGGGCGCTGGGCTGCCGCCGTCCTCTCCGCGATCTCACGCGCACCCGCACCGGCGTCCTCAAGGGAAGCCCCTGATGCGGAGCCCAGAGCCGGGTGTCCGGGAGGCGTGTGCTAGAGGAGGACGAGATACTTCCTGCAGTGCTGGGCGCTTTTCACCGAAGAGCAGAGACGGCGTGTGGACCCATCGAATGAAGAAATACAATCACACATCCTACCTTGTAGGAGAAGAGAGGGCTGTTTCGTGTTAACTAGAACGTCTGGGGTCTCCACGTTGTTTCTGACCAGCTACAAACTCCCATTAGAATGCCCTTCAATCACTGACAGCTGGGCAGAGCCAGACCCGGCCCGTCTACGCTCCTCTAAGATGCGGCTGGCAGACGATGATTGATTGACTGATTAATAACGCTGCCCACACATTCTGGAAAAGCCCGTCCCAGGTGCCACACACCGTGGCCGGCCACACCCACCAGCCTCTCCCGGCCCTGGGCAGAAATGTCTCCTCACAGGAGGGGTTCGCTTTTTCCAACAGGGATTTCTGGGCAGCTGGAATTCTTTCTGGGTCTAAATTGCATTCTCTCAGCAAGACTGACTTTTCCCCTCACAGAGGAATTCTTTTTAATTTGGGCTTTGGCTGGTGCATAGCGAGTTCTCACATTTTATTTCAACAGCACTGCACATGCTGCGTTTATCTGCCAGCAGGCTTCACGTGAGGTACGCAAACACTAGATGCAATATGCAAAAACCGCCCTGAGCGGAGAGTGTCTCGGTAACCTCGAAATGCTGGGGTCGGGGGCAGGACCTGACTTTCCCCCTGCAGAACGGGAAGGGGCCAGGCGGGTGTGGAGACCACTGGGACGGCCCGCCGTGCAAGGGCTGGTGACTGCTGCCTGGGTTTCCAATCTCAGGACAGCACAGAGGTCTCTGAGCAGGACCAGGAATACCAGTGTCCCGTGTGTCCCGGGCGGAGAGCTGGTCCTCACCGAGGTCCGGCCCACGAGGGAGGTCCAGGAGCTGCTGCAGCAAGAGCAGCAGGGCAGCTCGTCCCGGCCCAGACCCTCCGCCTGGCTCCCAGAGGCGGCTCTTTGAGAACCGGGGACACGGGAGGGAGGCGCGGGAGGTGCAGGCTGAAAACCTGCAGCTCGCCAGATGTCCGTCCAAGGAGGCCACCACCACAGCCGGATCGCTGCTTTGTGTCGACTTGGCCACGAGGCCTGCTGGGCACCAGGACAGACCAGGGCAGGGGTGGAAGTCGGGGCAGGCGAGGGGCACTGACTCACTGTAACTGCGGTCTTGGGGGGAGGTGGCCAACAGCTCCAAACCAAGGGCCAACAGACAAGGGACTGTGGCTTGGGACCTCAATGCCGCACCACCTGTGGACACAGCTCTGGTCAGGTGCGACCTGGACCCCAACCTGAGGGACCAGAGAAGGGGCGGGCGGTGGACCCCTAAGGGGAGCTGCACGGGCCGTGCCTGTCCAGTCCACCGTCAGCTCGGAAACCTGCAAACGCTCACGGCAGGCTGGAGAAAGAACTTTCACAGCACGAGAACAGTTTTAGGGAAGAAAGTTTACCTTACTTTCTTGAGAAAGCGGGAGCTAGAGAGAGAGTGAGTGTGCACGCAGGGGCACACAGGAGAGGAGGAGGTGCCGGGCAGCTGAGGAAGGTCGCTCGGTGCCTTTCAAGGGTGAAAGTGACTTTTCCCTCTGCTTCCACAGACTGATAGCAGAAGCGGCTGTGAGGTGCCAGGGAGTTTTTTTACTGCTTTTTCCTCCTCTGAGAGGCTGGAACATCCGAGCCCTTTGGCGGGAACTGAGGCAGACACTGGCGCGGGGGCTCTGCGAGCCTGGGGAGGACGCTTGGAGGGACTGGGTAGGCCACGGGTGTCACAATTAAACAGAGGGTGGCTGTGCTGTGAGCTGATCTCCCATACTTTCTGTCAGACAGGTCACCTTCATCTGCTCGGCAGGTTATCGATGCAACCGCCTTTCGCTGAAGAAGGAAGCAGCGCGGCCGGCGAGGCAGGGCTGACGACAGGGACCAGTCACCCAGGAAAGGGTACGGCAAAGTTGGCAAAAACCAGGAAAAGGGACCCGTTTCCGGGCAGGGACTGGGAGTTACTCAGTGGGAATGCCCGCCGGGCCGCTGCGGGTGTCATGATCGCTGCTCCCGAGAGAAAGACCGATCCTGGAGCCCGCCTGCTGCTACGCGGCCACCCGTGCACAGCCGGCCCGGCGACGGGCGGTGCTGAGTCCCCGGGGCACAAGGCTGACACTGACATGGGCCAGGTCGTCACCACCATCCACGCACGCTGCACAAAACCAAGACCGACGCGGTCACCACTCGCGGGTGACAGCTTCTCCAGGGCAAGAACGCGTGAGCGGCCCCGTGGCAGGACGAAGGCCACGCTCCCCGCCTGGCGTCCCACTGGCTTCACACCCCGCATCTGGAACACTGAGATGAAGAGGATCCTTCAAGCTTCCGGACTTTCACAGCAGGGTTCGAACTGCATGCTGCACGCCGCAATGTCCAGAGAAAGGACAGTGACCGTGCTTGCAGGCTTGGCCTCTGTCTCGAGTCTGAGGGGACGAACGCTCAGCACCAGCCCCCGTTCCGGGCCCCGGTGGGGAGCGGGCAGATGGGTGGAGACGCCGTTGTCCTGCTCACTGTGGTCACGCCCACCTTCCTGTCCCTGCTTCCCGAACAGAACAACGCTCCGGAACATGGAGCGGGGAAGAACATGCTTAAGCTCATTTGGTGTTTTTCTTGGTGGGAAGAGCGATGTCACAGTGACGCTCTGCAGTAGAAAATCCGATTTAACGGGATTCGCGCTCTCTGGTCACCTTCTCCTTTGTGCCTTCGCTCTCATGCCCTGGCATCTACCCCACCAGCCCGCAGCTCACCTGTCGGCCGGGGTCCTGCAAGGCCACGTCAACCGTGATTCTGGGTCCTCCTCCCCTGGCGCATCCTCCCTGCCCCTCCCCTCACGCACACGCCTCAGACCCGACGTCGGTGGGGCTCCGTGGGGTGCCCTGGGGTGCAGACCAGGCCCTCCGCAGACCCCAACACCCTCGCCCCACTGCTGGGCTCGAGTCCCACAGCGTTTCAGGTTTCTGCGTGCAAACGATCCACAGCGGGAGCTTGTGCCTGCACCTGTCCCCGCCCGGCCTTCCCCACCCCTGCGTTCCGTGCTGCGTCCAGCCACTGCTGAGACGGCGCCTGGGCCACGAGGCCCACGACACTCGCTGTGTGGTAGACGCGTGACCACGTGCAACGTGCCAGAGGAAATGCCCTTTTTAAAAATTAAAGGCCGGGATTTTTAATATAATCACCAGGCACAGCCTCATTAAAAAAATGCTTATTCCATGAAACTACACGGCCCCAGAAGGAGTGCTTCCCAAACGTGAGCAGCAGCAGGGTCTAACCCGGAAGCTTCGGAATTTTAAATGTTCACTTGTGAAAAATTTATTCTTATTGAAACAATTTTTAAACTAGGGGTTTCATAACCATTAAGTCAATAGTGTATACAAATGAGCAAACTCACGGTTAAAGATAAAATCTGACCGCATCTGGCTTCCTGTTGGAAGAATCCTTAAGTTGGCCTCTTTCGGAGAAGGCAGCCACGCTGAGCCATGTGGGCACATCTGCCTCAGTTTACCACATGGAGAACACCACTGCACCTGTCGGGACCCGTCTGAAACCGCAGCTCCCAGCCTGTACGATGCAAGTGGGGGGGAGTTTCCCACACCCAGACTAGCAGAGTGCGGCCTCCCAGTGGGGGACAGAGGCCAAGACCGCTCTACTGAGAAGGAGTCCTGGCCTTCACGTCATGATGGACGGGTCCCTTCTAAAACGCGCCCACCTCTGTACAAGTCCAGGAAGCGTCCAGTGACCCCCGGGGGAGGGTGAATGCTGAGCTGCCCCTGGTCTCTGCCCTGTGATTCCCCTAAAGCCGAGGCTCAGGTTCCAGCTTGTATCGACACGCAGGTGTACGGCCCCACGTCACCTGGGCACGAGCTTCCATGCGTGGCACTCTGACGTGCCCTTCTTCTCCAAGCCCCGGGCGGGGCAGTGACCCCCCCACCCCACCCTGCCCAAGCCCGGCTCCTGCAGACCCACAGCCGGGGGCGAGCGTGGACCGTGCTGCTCACCAGCCGGCAGCCGCCCGCTTGTCCTTTGCTCTCACACGTGCGCCGCTGACGACGGCCAATCCAGAAACCCGACCTGGCAAACACCGCAGAGCCATTCCAGGCTAATCAGTGGCCATAGAAAGGGACACATGTCAAGCTGGACAAGAGCTTCTTTCACTTCTGCCGTCTCACAGAACCCAACGCTGGAGTCATGCTGGAGTCACGCTGGAGCACCGTGGACTGAGGGTGGATGCTCAGACCTGGGGCTCTTGCTACACCTCGGCGGGGGAGGGGGGCTCACGGCAGCTCCGCCCCACCCGGTGGTCGGCGGTCAGCATGGCCGGGCGCCCCACCGCTGGCCACTGGGCCCTGCTTCGCTGAGGTGGGCATTAGTTACTGCGTGTAACTTTCTCTGAGAAGCTCGATGTTCTTAACCATTTCCTTATAAAATCTGGTAGAACAGAAAGATACCTTAGGGAAAAACAAGGACTTCCTCTTCAACACAAAATTCTCAGGCCTGTGAACACACGCCTATTAGGAATAAAATGCAGACGCAAACCATATTGTTGCAACAACATGCTTATTTCCTGGCCTTCAAAGCACTGAGAATTCCAGCGCAGAATATCAAAAGTCCGTGGTTTTATTTTGACCCTGGGTTATTTTTTTAAGGGCTATAAGCACTTTTGTGAAACTAAACCACGCACTGCTGTGAAATAAGATTAGGGGCGTTTACTGACTTCTTCGGGGTTCGATTTAGAGAGAAGACTCGGACAGTGTTTACACGTCTCCTCTGTCCAGCAAACATAGGGAACACAGGAAAAAGACCTTCCTCAGCACCACGGACCGCAGCCTTCACACCCGACCCAGGGACCGAAACCACACGGGGCAGACACCTGTGCAGGTGGGCGTCACGTCCCAGAGCCCACACGGTGCTGGCAGGGTTGGGTCTACCTGGGCAGCCTGCTCCCCCGACTGTCCTGACCACACCGAGGACGCACCACCGCCGCCGGCAAGGCTTAAGTAAACAACCGGCTCCTTACAGCCAAAGGCATTAGGAACATCCAAAGTAATTAAAGATGTTTTGCTTTCTCCTTCCTCCTCTCCTTAATGGGTTTGTGAGGTGCTCGGACCAAAAACACTTCACGACTGGCGCGGTGCCCGGCTGTGTTTCCATTTAATGACTAAAGCCACTGGCTTCTTAGTGAAATGCGGAACTTCAGTCACTTCAATCTGGACTCCAACTCAAAAACTGCTGGGAAACTTTAACTTCAATTCTTAGAGCAAGGAAAGAAGGAAGCAAGGAAGGAGGCAGGGGAGGGAGGGGACAAAGGATGGATGGAAGGAAGGAAGGAAGATGGAGAGAGGGCAGCACACAGGAGGGAGGGAGGCAAAGGGAGGGCGGGAAGGAGACGGGAGGAGGGAGCGGCGTGTCTTTTCTGTATGAGCTCTGCAGCCGCGTGGCCTACCAGAACCTTCTGTGAGGGTGTAACGGTCTGTTCTGCACTGCCCAAAGCTGAAACCACTGCCCATGCAGCTGCTGAGACCTGAACCATGGCCAGTGCAACTAAGGAACTGAATTTTAAAGTGTACTAAATTTTAATTAATTTAAATTGAAACAGCCACATGTGGCCAGGAACCACCTCACTGGAAACAGGGCAGCTCTACGGCAGAAAACGCGGTTTGCCCTGCCCGGGGGGAGCTGCGGCCGGCTTGCTCTGGTCTTCCAGGTTCCCACGAGGTGAGTAAAGAAGCGTGCTTCTCTTTCCCGTTTCTCATTCTCGACAACTTGATTTTTTGGGGGTAAAAAAAGAATATATTGTTCTGCGTTTGCATCTTATCCCACCCACATTCTACACTCAAATCTCCCTTCAGAGAATGGAGTTCTGAAACCAGCTGAGAACGGTTATCCTGTGAACCTTCTCTAAAACTTCTTTTAAAACACACATTGTTCTGTGAATCTGTGATAATTTTCTTCCTCTTTTTGGTATTTCTTCTTCACTTCTTTCCTTTCTGCTCTAATGCAGATTAGATTACTAAAGCAAAGAGCACTGTAAGTCTGAACTACACCAAACCACACCAAATCAGATGGTGGGGAACTGGTGTGTAAACGTGCACGTGCACATGTATGCCCCTGTGTGCACGTGTGTCCATGTGTGCACACACATGTCCCCGCATGCACATGTATGCCCCTGTGTGCACATGTATGTCCCTGTGTGCACACGTGCCTCTATGACCTGGCTGTGTGTGCAGACAGGTATGCTGAGGAGACGCTCCACAGAACGACTTTATTCCTTAGAGTCTGGAGAGACAGCACGCACACAGAGCGGCCGTACCGGAACGACAGCGTCCACAGCAGATCCGTTTTTTTCTCCAGTGATAATTATGGGCCATTCCAAAGTAAATCTAGAAGGTTCCAAAACCTTTTAATGGAAGTTGTTTCTGCCAACTGCATTAACTACACCACAGGGCAGACTGCGTTTGCTAGACCACCGCTTCTACTGTGCAATTTTGGGATCACTTACATCCCCGTACCCCCCACCCCCCGTCTTAAAGCTACGTGGAGTCCGGGAGAGTCCGGCGGACCAGACCGCTTCGTCGCCGTGCTGCAGCGGGCAGAAGGGGCCGTTCACTTCAGCCAGATCCACTTGTCGCCGACGTCGGCGTTGTACCCGGGCGCGTACCTGCGGCCTGGCAGCTGTGGGAAGGAAGAGCTGTTGGTACATCGTGCAAAATGAGCGAATGTTCCCCAGCTCACCCGACACGCCTTCATTTCACTCGTTCACCCAACGGTACTGGCGAGTGCCTGCCCTGCAGCAGGTCTGCTGTGAGCGCCAGGACACCACCAGAGAGCTCAGCCATAACACAACCCCAACTTCCAGAAGCTTCCATCCTAGGGTTGGGAGTTGCCAGTGAAACAAACCCCCTAAGTGTTCTCATTTATGTCAGGAGGGTGGCAGATGCCATGGGAGGGAGGACCGAGGGCAGAGGGGTGGCACTTGGGTGAGAGCTGGGGGTGGGAGCACCTGTGACACCAGGGGGCTCAGGCCTGGAAACCGCAGGCCATCCTCACGCTTTGGCCACCCCGATTTGGAACAGCAGTGACTGTGAAAACCCCACTGGTGAAATGACCCCAGGAGAAGCCACTGTAGTGGCCAGGGTCCCGGCTGGAAACAGCACTGGCGGGAGGATGAGGGTGGGTTCAGCTCGGGCCTCTGGAGTAGGTGTGGGCGGGCTGAGGAAACCAACAGGGGAGGGGAGCCCGCCAGGCCCAGCCACGGCAGGAGCTGCAGGAGCCGCGGGAGGAAACGGCCTCAGAACCCAGACGGCTGCAGCTGCAGGAGAGGGGCCGGCCACAGCAGGGCTCGTCATCAGGGAGCCCCCCGCCCATGTGCCAGGCCTCCCGCCGGCCCCCCCAGCCAGAGCTCACGGGTGGGAGCCCGGGCGACGCAGTCCACAGGGGCTGGCCTCTCAGGTCGCAGGGCAGGAGGGGACCTGGGCGGCAACACAAGGACGGCTGTGGTGAGAGAAGGTGGCGGCCTCACCACGGAGCTGGGAGCCTAAACCCGACAGGAGTTCTGCCATGACGAGGGACACAGTCTAGCACGATGTTTCGCCAAGTGACAGTAAGTGGGAAAAAACATCGAGTTTTTCGTATTTTCAAATCAATATGGACAAACAGCAGATTTTATACTCTACTCACATGAGAATCTTCCAAATTCTGCCCTTACAAACAGGCGCTAAAACTATTGTTTTGAAAAGTCAAACTTTTCCTCTATCCTAAGCAACAAAAGGCATTCACAGCCAGCCACGCCAGCCACGGCTGCCGGGACCACGGACACGTGCCCTGCCCGGCCTCGCCAGCAGAGACAGGTGCACAGGACGAGTCGCCTGAGCGGGCGGCGCAGTCGTCCTCAAGACCAGCTGTCTCAGGAACTAGGGCCGGCAGCGCCGACCATCTTCTGCGGGGCCCTGGGCCCCCTTTACCTTTCCCAGGAGCACCTGCCTTCCTAGGAGCGCGGGTCTGAAGCGGGAGCCGGACGTGGCGCTGTCGGCGCTCACTTGGAGCAGGGAGAGGCAGCGGCGCAGCCGACAGGGCTGTGTGGCCCACAGGGCTGTGTGGCCCACAGGGCTGTGTGGCCCAGGGAAGGTGAGCGCGGGTCTGGTCACGGAGAGGCGGAGTGGGAGTGGCCTGTGGGGGCCACCGTGCAGAGACGATCAGCAGCAGCTGGAACGCTGGGTCTGTGGCTCAAAGTCACGGCTGTACAGCCACCACCCAGTAGCTGAGGGAGGGCCACCACCTGACACAGAGTATCCAGGGTGACAAGAGAGGATGGGCCGGGTCACACCAGGGCGTGGCCGAGCCAGGCCCACAGAGAGGCTGAGCAGAAGGGAGGCGAGCGGGCACGGTGGGCATGAGGGCAGATGGCGACGGCACGGGGCACACCAGGCCTCACGCCCAACGGCAGCCCCATGGCCACTGGCTCTGCACGAGGACGAGGGCGGGAGAAGAGACCACGCTGGCGTGAGGCACCACCAGCACCGGAGAGAGGGAGACGGGATGGGGCTGCCCCTACGCTGGGAAAGGCATGTGTGTGCATGTGTGTGTGTGCGCGTGTGCATGTGCACACGCGTGCGTGTGCACAGGGAATGCTAGGTAGTCTCTGTACCGAGAGAGGGTGGGGACTGCGCCAGGCACGATGACACCCCAAGACCTGTGACTACGTGCCCTCACGTGGCCAGGGGACCTGCAGGCGGGTCGAGGATCCCAAGACTAGAGGCTGTCTGTGTCACTGAGTGGCCCAGCGTCACCACCAGGGTCCCACAGATCAGAGATGTGACGCTGCCCTGGGCCGCACCCAGGAACACAGGCGCCTCTGGAAGCTAGAATGGAAAGGAAACGCGTTCTCTCTCCAGCCTCTAGAAGGGCCCAGTCCTGCCAGCACCCCGACTTTAGGGTCCCGACGCCCTAGAACTGTAAGAGCAAACAACCGTGTTGCTCTGAGGCACTGGGTGTGTGGCAGTCTGTCACAGCAACGACAGGACACCCGTACAGGCTATTCTGCTTCTTGTGACAGGAGACACCCGGGCACGTCCGTACGACAGAAGGGAACGGTGCGGAGGGACAGGCTGGAGACCAGGAGAGGGCAGGTCGCCCACTGAGAACAAGCACAGAGGGTAGGTGGACAGGCAGGCCGGAGAGCACCAACCACGCCACCTGCTTCCGGTACACTCTGCCGCCGCGAGGCATCTGCAGAACGGCTGTTGGCGCAACTGCTGCGGCAAGAAAATCACGTTTTAGTTGTGACCACGTGTAAAAGGTGCTTCCGCCAGAAAACAACTTCTTTTTACCTGAAGGGCCAACCGCAGAGTTGTGTCCAAAGAACAGAAGTTAACGCCTCAACAGAGGAGCTGAAAGGTTTCCCATCTTGCCAACACCACAGGCCCACTCGGTGGCCAGCGGGCACCCTCCCGGCACCCTGGACCAGCCCTCCCGGGTTCACGAGACATCTGAGCCCAGCAGGGGAGCCGCGCAAGGGCTGCTCAGAGCAGCACCCACGGAGGGAGGCCCAGACTGGGCACCGTCTGGCTGTTTCCACCTCTGCAAAGTGAGTCTTAAACCAGAGCAGAGAATATAACTAGCAAAACACCGGGCCTGCTGAGTCCGGGCAGCGTCCGCTAATTGCCTCACAGAATGTGCTGCCTGGGCGCCTTGGGCAGCGTTTTATCGGCCTTTAAGATCCAGGAGGGGTTTTCAGACCACTGGGGTCTCTTTCCAGTGCTTTTACGCCCACAGAGGCCCACAGGGAAGGTTTTCATTTGGAGCAACTCGCACCAAGAGAACACAAAACCTGCTTATTTTACATCATCAATTTCATGTCTGCACCTGATTTAAAAGAAACCTCCTACCACCAAACTCAGTCCTCACTCGTCACCCTTCCCTGGCACGGCAGCCTCACTCCAGAAGCGACGCCGGCTCAGACTAGCGCCGAGACCCTCGCTGCCCGACCTGCACACACAGGATGGCCCAGTGCCCGGCAGTGCATGGCATGCTCAGGTGGAGAAGGGTGCGGTCAGCTACGCCAGGAGCAGGCTTTAAAAATGAGAAGACGCTCACTCTAACCTTGGGGGAAGCCTGAGCTTCCGCCGCGTGCACAGTGGCGAGCAAACCACGGGCCCTCAAGGAACAAAACCAAGAGCAACGAACAGAGGGAATGAAAACTCTTCACTGCTCGTTCTTTGAAACTCCCCTCTGAACACACGATGCGAGGATGAGTTCACTGACCAGACCTCTGAATTCACGGCGTTTTGGACTCGCTCAATTCATGGGACTTTGGTAAGTTTGATCCTTCCAGGAGGCTGTTTCCCACATTTTCCATTAAAAAATCAAGTTTACTAAAGTAATGGCAAAAAACAGTAAAGCCAAACATTCAAAGTCCTCTTCCAGAGCCCAGTGGCTGAGCTGCCTCTACCCGAGGTCACGCGCACATTTGTCCACCAGCTGCCATGTGGGCCTTCCGCAGCACGGCTCGAGCCAGGAAGGAACTCCGGACAATGCGCCAAGGTGGCCACTGCCAGCAGCCTGGCAACCGGCCTGACCCCGCCAGGCACCGAGTCCCCCGCCCTCAGCCTACCAGTCACAAGGCCCGGCTGGAAACGAGCCCTCGTCCTGGACCCCACAGAGAGGGAGACGCTGCCCTCCTGAAGGAGGTGCAAGGGCACGTGTATGCATGCATGTGTGTGCGTGTGCAAGCATGTGTGTGCTTGCATGTGTATGTGAGCACGCATGTGTACACACTGCGGCCCAGCCTGTCTGGGGGTCTAGATCTGCATTTTCTTCTCCAAAAAAAAACACCTGAGCTGTATCTTGCTCCTGCTGGAACATCTAGTTCATGTATAGGAGATCTGAAAAGACAGCATCTGAATGCGACACTCTGATCAAAATCATTCCCAATTTCCCTCAAATATTCACTTGAGTGCAAATCTGTGCATCAGAAGGCCATGCTTAATTCACAGCCATGTTTCAAACAACAGACACGATGGCCTTCCTGATGGTCACGGTTGCTGAACGGCACCCACAGCCTAGCGGGGGGGACCTTTCCCTCCCCCTGCTGACATGCACCCCTGCAAGGACAGACACAGAAGGAACCTGCGCCAGGGCTGCCTCCCTGCAGGGGCGCCAGGGGCACAGGACGTCCATGGAGCCAAGTGTGAGCCCGCACCCTCCGGCCTGCGCCTGCCAGCCCCGCCTGTTCCTCCCACAGCACACCACGACCCGCAGCCACGCTGCTTCTGCTTCCAGTTTCCCTGTTGTAAACAAATAACACTTTGAGGCGTCCCCTCCAGATTTATGTGCTTAAGATGAGTTTCTAGAAAGGGAACTGCTGCTTAAGGAACAGCAATAAAGGCCGGATCGACAGGTGCTGAGGCAGCCGTCAGAGTGCGTCAGTCCAATAATGCAGGAGCCGCCCGTCCAGGTTATTGCACTGCTTGGACCCGGGGGGCCGACTCGGGGCTCCTGCTTCACTTTATGAATTTCCTCCATGCTCTCGGCCTTTCCCTGCGCCACGCTGTGGTCAGCAGACTGCAGCCCACGGATCAGGCCTGGCCCGCTGGCCGTTCTGTAAATCAGGTCTAACGGGGGAGCAGTCGCAACTGCGTGTTTGCACGCTGCTGTGGCTGCCTTTGCACCACAGCGGCAGAGTCGGGCGGCTGTGACAGGCCGTGTGGCCTGCAGAGCCCATTATGTTTATTCTGGCTCTTCACCGAAAACGCCTGGCTGACCGCTGGCCCAACAGAAAGCCAGCAAGGACACTGAAGCTGATCTTACTACGTGGTGTAAACTCACTCCACACCATTTCGTAGGTGCCGGGTCCTGTGTCGGGTCACAGAGCGACTGTAAGGAGCAGGGTGGCTCATGCAGCTCCAGCCAGGGCCTCAGAGGCAGCCGAAGCGTGTCATCCTCCGTACCCAGAGCGATGCCACTGGGGGTGGGGGACTCAAGTGAAGCACTGCATGAGGTCTGACGTTAGAAAAAGGTCCCCAACTCTAAATGCCACGAGCCAGGCTGCTATCTGGGCCACGAGGGCTCAGGCCACACATCGAGGCTTCTCCCGGGTGCTTCTCTCTTGCATACAACCAGGAGACGCTCTAGGTTGACGCTCCAGCAGCCAGCTGCATAGACAGCAGCTGAAGGGGGGAAATGTACATATATATGTGTGTGTATGTATATATATACACAGAGAGAGAGAGAGTCACTCATTCTCCTGGAAGAAACTTATTCCTTCTACACATGAAACGCCGTGTCCTAAGTGCTCTGAGAGACAGCAATGGAAGGCAGGCCCATTCTCTCTCTTTATCAAACACGGAGAATATATAGGACAAGCTGGAATGTGAGAGGAGCCCCGAGTAGAAGACAGGCGGTGGAGAAGAGCAGAAGGAAGAAGTCCTACCTGGCTGGTGTGGCCAGGGGCTTCAGACACGCAGGGTCAGGGGCAGCAGGGGCTTCAGACACGCAGGGCCTGGGGCAGCAGGGGCTTCAGACACGCAGGGTCAGGGGCAGCAGGGGCTTCAGACACGCAGGGCCTGGGAAAGCAGGGGCTTCAGACACGCAGGGTCAGGGGCAGCAGGGGCTTCAGGCACGCAGGGCCTGGGGCAGCAGGGGCTTCAGACACGCAGGGC
>VSMD01127601.1:0-36636 GCA_008750895.1 Mirza zaza
TGGGGCTGGACCCCTGGGTCTGAGGGAGGAGGAGCTGGGGGCCTGGACCCCTGGGTCTGAGGGAGGAGGGGCTGGGGGCCTGGACCCCTGGGTCTGAGGGAGGAGGGGCTGGGGGTCTGGACCCCTGGGTCTGAGGGAGGAGGGGCTGGGGTGTCTATTGCCACCATTCCCTCCCCTCCCCCCATTTCCAGACGATGCACCTGTCCCAGCTCCAGCCGGTGACCAGAAGGATGTGGATGCTTCAGAAAAGAAGGTTCCTGAACAGCAGCCCCCTGCGGTGCCACAGCTGGATTCCCAGCAGCTGTGATCCTTCAGGGACCCTGCAGTCCTCCGGGTTCCTACCCAGGCAGCTGATGGGAGCCAAATGAAGTGTCACACAATCAGCCTTTCCCAGGGCCAGCAACATTTGTGGCCTCCTGTGGGCAGGGGGACAGGGTGGCATTTGACACATTGCTGCCAGGCCCCATATCTGCCTGTCTCAGCTTTCACAGCCTCCAAGTCTATGGTCAGTTCCTTCTGTCCCCCTCCCAGGGGCCTGCCCTCTCTTGCGCCGGGATCACCTTAATTTAGGGAAGTTCCCTCCCTCCCGAGAGGATCCTGCCTTCCCAGTCCTCTGGGCCTCAGCGGTGCAGGTCTCCAGCTGTCTGCATCGTCACAGTGGCTGGAGCCCTGCCTGCTGCTCTGGGCCCCGCTTCTGTGGATTTATGGGATTTGGGAGGGTCCCTTGAGACCTTCTGCTACCTTTTGCCAGACCAGCGATGCCTCAGAGACAGTGTCTTCTGCACAGCTGGTGCTGGGGCCAGGGCATCGTCCGTGTGGCTGTCACCTCTCACACCAGGAGCCCCTGGCTTCCCAGCACCTTGTCACCAGCTCCTCCCTGACCTCTTGGCCCCCAGCCCCGTGCCCTTGCAGAAGGGTCCCAGAGCCTACCCCGCCACCCCCAGGACTAGGTCCCTGCCCTCAGCCTCGTGTGGGAGGCCCTGAAGGGTGGCCCCACCACCTTTCTGGCCCCATCTCACGCTGCTCCACACCCTGCTCCGTGCTCTGGTTCCATCTCTGAATACACTCTCTGGAAGACATACACGCCTCCATGTCTGTTTCTGCACTGTTTCCTCTGGAACCCCGTCTCCAAGTCACCTGCCACAGTCCTCACCTTTTACGATGCAGTTCAAGTATCACTTCTGAGGGGTCCCGTCCCGGTGTACTTGGGTCTGCTCCCGACTAGTGCACTGCCTTCGCTCGGGACACCAGGGACAGAAAACCCACACCTGGGCTTCAACAATAAAAATGATGCATGGTCACCCAAACAGGAAGCTCCAAGGCAGGATGGCTTCAGGGCTGTCAGAGAACCGGGTGCTCCCATCTCCTAGCTGTGCCATGGTAGGCACGGTGGCATTAAACAGGTGGCTGCAGATGTCACACATATCTGCAGCAGCAGCTAGCGAAGAGACCACATCCTGTCCTGAGCATCGTTGTAAGTGGGAGAAAGTCTGTCCCCAAAGCCTCCTCCCTCTGCTGCTCTTTTCCTCATGTCCCCTGACATCCAGTTGGCCATAAGATACAGGTGATGGCTGTGGGTCCACCAAGGTGGCAGCTGTCAGTAGTGATTCATCCTCACCTGGGACGAGGACACTTGCCTTGGACCATATGGAGGTTGGCAAAAAGGCAGAGGCAGGAATTTGTTTAAATGAAAATTTTTTTCTGTGAGACCAGCAGAAACTCCAGATTTTATTTTAGCTTCATCATGTGGGGGAAGAAGCAAGGAACATATTTTGGTTTAAAGAAAATAGACAATTACACTAGCTCTCATGAAACAAGGATCCCAATTTAAATGTGCTTGCCAGAGCAATACTTTTTTAACTAATACAAATAATAATAAACCTATTTTAGCGCTCCCTGTGGTCCAGGCAGCATTTAAATTTTTTCATGCTTATTTTTTTGTATGATTTATACACAGCAAAGTTTGCCTTTTTGAGGGGAAAGTTTGAGTTTTGACAAACTACCACCACGACCAAGATAAATATTAATTCATTTATTCACAAGCATCCCTAGTAAGTAGTACTATTATCCCCATTTTTTAATTTATTTTTTCTTTAAAAAGTATTATTTGTTTCTTTTTCTTTTCTTGCTACTAAAAGCTATATTATCCCCATTTTAAAGACAAGAAAACTGAGGCACAGCATAGTTAAATAACTTGTCTGAGGTCACATAGCTATTGCACTTACAGGCTTTCTGAGATTTTTGAGTTCAGGGACAGGTTTGGGACTGGTATTCTCTGCTTTTCTCAGCACCTTCATGGGGAAGAGGGAACATTTTCTCCCCCTTATCTGGCTGAGACATCTTTGAAGAACAGTTAGAAGGGGCTACAGATTTGACTACCAAAAGCTGGGATTATTAATACAAATCAAACAGAAATAAATCATGCGTGGGGAGCCCAGAACATTCATTATGAACCAGAAAAGGGCAGAACAGAAGGATTAAAAAAAAAAAATTGGTATGGCTACTGTGGTTTGCTGGAACCTGCTCATACCAGTTTTTGAGAGTCAACCAACTGTTATTAATAAACTTGCAGGAATTTTACAAGGTGTTAAATCACTAGTGGCTGGAAACAGCCATGGTGGGAGAATTTACACCATGGATCTTGGCAAAACTGCAAATCAGAGCCTTTCTCTGCCACTTCCCCACGGACAGCCGGGCGACCCTTGCACCACTGGGCATGGGGCAGGGCTAGCTTGGCAGCTCCAGGGAGGAAGAAGCATAAAAGAAGCCTTAATAAAAACTCCCTGGCGGCCGGGCGCGGTGGCTCAAGCCTGTAATCCTAGCACTCTGGGAGGCCGAGGCTGGCGGATTGCTTGAGCTCAGGAGTTCGAGACCAGCCTGAGCAAGAGTGAGACCCTGTCTCTACTAAAAATAGAAAAAAGTATTGCTAAACCTGACATTTTTTGTGATAAAAAATAAAGAAATGAAGAATTATATTTTTGTTTTCAAAAAAATTTAAAAAGCTAGAAAAAATTAGCCGGGCATGGTGGCACATACCTGTAGTCCCAGCTGCTTGGGAGGCTGAGGCAGGAGGATCGCTTGAGCCCAGGAGTTGGAGGTTGCTGTGAGCTAGGCTGATGCCACAGCACTCTACCCCAGGCAACAGAGTGAGACTCTGTCTCAAAAAAAAAACCTCTCTGGGAGACTCATTAACAATACATATTCCCGGCCCCTGGAACACCCTGGCAGGATCCTGGGAAGCTGTGTGTGTGCCATGTCCCCCAGCTGAACCTTGACAACACAGCCTGTCTCTGCTGCTTTCTGGCAAAACGGTGGGAGCTGAGCCTCAGTGGCCCAATCTGGAAAATGAGCATAAAATGGTGGTATCAAGCTCACAGGGTTCTCTGAAGAATGCGATAATAGTAATGCAGGAACTGCATGGCCCCTGTCCTTCAAATGGAAATCAGCAAGCAGTGGCTGCCGTTACTGTGACTACTTGGACGTGTTTGTTTACATACTCAGCGTCTCTGGGAACCTGTCCTTGATCCCCTTATCTGAGGACACCAGTTCCAGCCCCAGGATACTTTTTACAACCTGAAATTCCGCATTTGTGTATTCACTCAGTTACGACTCCACTTTGTTCCCAAAGGAGCAGGGATGGGGGGGCGTGTCTGTCAAGTTCACGGCCAGAGGGAACCCCACCGCACCCCACCTGACCTTTAAGTCTTGTCCTTTTGAATCGACAGGATTGTTTAATCCTTTATATTTAATCTGAAAATGATCTGGTTTTTGATCCGCGCTCCCGTGCTTGCTGTGCACAGGTATTATTTTATTTATTTATTTTTTTGAGACAGAGTCTCGTTTTGTTGTCCAGGCTAGAGTGAGTGCCGTGGCGTCAGCCTCGCTCACAGCAACCTCAAACTCCTGGGCTCAAGCGATCCTCCTGCCTCAGCCTCCCGAGTAGCTGGAACTACAGACATACGCCACCATGCCCGGCTAATTTTTTCTATATATATTAGTTGGCCAATTAATTTCTTTTCTATTTATAGTAGAGACGGGGTCTCACTCTTGCTCAGGCTGGTTTTGAACTCCTGATGTCGAGCTATCCGCCTGCTTCGGCCTCCCAGAGTGCTAGGGTTACAGGCATGAGCCACCGCGCCCGGCCAGTGTGCACAGGTTTTAAATGCTTCCTCTCTCCTCGAACGTCCTGTCCCACGAGGGAGGAAGCTGCTGAGGTACACAGGGCTCGGAGGGCACTGATGCAGGGTTTGGGGGTCTCAGGGCAGAGACAGAAATGGAGAATGGGGGAGCTGGGGCCTCATGGGATTCAAATTCTGCCTTCGCCACTACTCTGGGTCTCTGTCTCCCTCTGCAGTAACTGAGCCTTCCGAAGTTTTGACTTTTGGGTCTTTGATGACACTGGAGAAACTGCCCCCTCCTAGGGCTAGCCACTTGCTGGGGACAGTAAACAACTGTCCTTTCACGTGCAAATCAATCAATACTCATACCCCCAACCCCCTCCCGCTGCCAAACACCTCCTCCACACCCTAGCCCCTCCCCCACACCAGCCCCTCCCCCCACACCACAGCCCCCTCCCCCACACCCCTTCCCCACACCCAGACCCCTCCCCCACACCCCAACCACCTCCCCCACACCCTAGCCCCTACCCCACACCCCAGACCGCTACCCCAACCCCCAACCCCCACCCCCCAGACCCCTCCCACACACATCAGACCCCTCCCCCACACCGCAGCCACCTCCTTTATCATAAAAGTGGCACTTCCAGTCCTAATCACCCCAAGGGCAGGTAATGGGCAGCTCAGGACAGCCTGCACCCCCAGGGCCTGGTGAAATGACCCAAGACAGCTAATCCCCACCCTGCTGGCCCTGCTCCCAGCGCACCCCCCAAACAGCAAGGCTCCTGCTCACGCTCTCCCCCCTCTGGTCCCCACTCCCGACCTTGGCGGTGAGCAGCAAACTATCTTTTAATGGCAATTGTCTCCTGATCCGTCGGCCTCACCAACTAATACTAAAACCTAACATTTTAAAGTCACGCTGTGGGTGGCAGAAAAGTGGCTTCCCAAAGGTTTCACACCCTAGTCCCGACCCTGTGGATGTGACTGCGGCCCAGGGACTTGGCAGCTGTGATTGAGTTAAGGATCTTGACAGGATCCTGCTTATCCAGGGGTGACCAATATATTCTCAAGGGTGTCCAACAGAGGGAGGTGACAACAGAAGGTCGAGTGGGGTGGCCAAGAGCCAGGGAAAGCGGTGCCCTCCCAGCCAGAGCCCATGGGGACATAGATTCCCGCCTTGGCACCTGCGGGGGGGGGGGGGGGGGGGGGGCGGGGGGGGAGGGGAGGCACAGACTTGCTGACATGTTGATTTTAGCCCTGTGACACCCATTTTGGGCTTCTGACCTCCAGCACTGTAAGAGAAGTCAGGTGTGTTGTTTTAAGCCACTAAGTCTGTGGTCATTTGTCACCGCAGCCAGAGGTTTCCTCATGGTCAGAGCCCTGGCTGAGCCCCTTCTCACCAAGGGGTCCCACCTCGTCCCCCTCCAGCACTCTCCCCTCCTAGGGCCCAGTCGCCTCCTCCTTAGCCAAAGCCACTGCCAGTGTTCAGCTCTGGCGGGACCTTAGGCGCTAGGGGCCTCTCCGCTCCTCCCTCTTGAACTTTCTTTCCTCTGGGCTTCGAACGCTTGCTCTCCTGGCATTCAGTCCCAAGCCTTTATTGCAGGGGTCCTCAAACTTTTTAAACAGGGCGCCAGTTCACTGTCCCTCAGACCGTTAGAAAGCGCGGCGCACATTCCACACATGCGCACTGTGGGTCCCCCACGAGGTAGGCCCCCTAAGCAGGACAGGTAGCTGCGGCAAAAACACCCCGTGGGCTGGATAAATGTCCCCGGTGGGCCGCATGTGGCCTGCAGGCCATAGTTTGAGGATCCCTGCTTTATTGGGTTCCAAACTGGGTTGTCACTGTCCCCCATCCACTGTCAGAAGGGCCTGTGAGCCACCTATGAGCCACCTACGACCGGGCACCTACGACCGGGCACCTACGACCGGGCGAGACCCTAGGTCCTGTCGCCTCCCTCCTCCTCCCTGACCCTCTCTGCCCATCACCTCTTCCCCATCCCTAAGGCCCCAGCCCTGGTCTCAGCTCACCCCTCATCCTCTGTCCTCTCCTGTCCCCGCCTCACCCCAGCCTCCTGGCTCTCACTATCTGTCCCCGTTATAAGGGTCATCCCTAAAGACCATTATCTTCTCAGTGTCTCTCCTCCTCCCTGCGTGGGATGCAGCGATCAGAATTCCCCCAATATCACAACCACTGACCACCCCTACTTACAGCTGATGACGGGCATTTGTCACAGCGGCGACAGGAAACTGACACACACTAATTCACAGAAGCCAATGCTTCTATGGCGCTTGGTATGTGGCAGGTGTCATCCCGAGCACTTGACTCCATATGGATAACAATTCATTGCATCCTTACAACAACCCCAAGAGGTCATCGCCGTCATCGCCACCATTGTGCAGATGAGGCAAACAAGGGAGGCCATGGTGGCTCGTGCCCTGCAGGTAGTCACTGGCAGAGTTGGAATTTGAACCCAGGCAAACTGATCCAAAACTTTTTTTTTTTCTCTTAACCATTCTGCAATGTTCTTTTTGGCACTGAATTACAGGCAAAAAATTCTGGTGTATGAATGAGTTCATGAATAAATGCTATGCCCTCTTCCTGGTACCCTGTCCACCCAGCCCTTGCATGATGGCAAGTTTCTGGGTGACCTTTAATTTCACAGGCTTTTTTCTAAAACGTGGAAATGACCCTGCCCTCACCTCCCCCATGCCACATCGCCCTCAGGGTCAAATTGTTGGCCCTTCACACATGGCCCAGTTGACCTCTCTCCGTTTACCTCCCAGGTGTCCCCCTCCCACCCTGGGCTCCAGCCTCTTCTAGATGTATCCTGCTTTGTTCAGTGTGGAAGGTTTCCACCTCCTGGAAGGCCATCTCTCCTTCTGTGCCTGAAAATCCTCCATCAAAACCTTCTAAGAGGCCAGGTGCGGTGGCTCACGCCTGTGATCCTAGCATTCTGGGAGGCCGAGGCGGGAGGATCGCTCCAGGTCAGGAGTTCAAAACCAGCCTAAGCAAGAGTGAGACCCTGTCTCTACTAAAAATAGAAAGAAATTAATTGGCCAACTAAAAATATATAGAAAAAATTAGCCGGGCATGGCGGCGCATGCCTGTAGTCCCAGCTACTCGGGAGGCTGAGGCAGCAGGATTGCTTGAGCCCAGGAGTTTGAGGTTGCTGTGAGCTAGGCCGAAGCCACGGCACTCACTCTAGCCTGGGCAACGAAGTGAGACTCTGTCTCAAAAAAAAAAAAAAAAGAAAAGAAAAGAAAGAAAATCATTATGTCAGCCAGACTGGTTCCTTCTGGAAGCTGTTGGGGAGCATCCATATCCCGGCCTTTTGCAGCTCCTAGAGGTGCCCACCCTGCATTCCTTGGCTCAAGGCCCCTTCCTTTATCTTCAAAGCTAGCAACGTGACATTGTCAAATCTCTCTCACTCTCTTCTGTCGTCACATCTCCTTGTCTGGTTCTGCCCTCCTGCCTCCTCATAAGGACTCTTGGGATGACATCGAGCAGCCAGATAGTCCAGGATACTCAAGGGAGAGGGGGACAGGGAGGAAGGCAGGCCGTGTGGCTTGTGCTCACCTCTCCCTGCCAAGCCTGTCGCAGTTTTCTGCATGAGAATCAGCAGCACTTTCTACAGGGAACTCTCTGGGTGTCACCTTGCCCACCTATCCATTTATCTATCCGTGTATCCATTCATTCATTCACTCGCTGGCACCTGTGACATGCCAGGATATAGCAGTGAACAGGACAGAGGGCCTCACTAGCCCCTCTGGCTGGCTTAGGTGGCTCCTCGGGGCTCCCATGATGCCTGGGTTACCTTCATTATGACAACCGTCGCCCTGCTGGACCCCTGTGAGTGACTGTATCTGCTTGTCTCCAGGTTCTGGGCTCTGTGTGGGCAGGGTCTGCCTTGGCTCACCTGCGGGTCCCCAGCATTGCCCAGCACGTGGCCAAGCCCAGAGGAAGAATGTTTGCTGAATGCATGTGAATCACAGTGACAGTGGACGCTGAAACAGGGAGCTGCCCAAATGAGATAACGTCCCCACCACTCTGTATTACAAACCCTCTCCTGGCCTGTCGTCGTCTGTTCCTGCTGCTATAACAAAATACCTTAGACTGGGAAATTCATAAACAATAGGAGTTTATTGCTCAAAGTTCTGGGAGCTGGGAAGCCCGAAATCAAGGTGCCAGCAGAGAGGGTGTCTGGTGAGGACACCTCATAGATGGTGCCTTCTATGTGTCCTCAAGTGGCAGAAGGGGCAACAGACTCCTGTTTTTCAAGGGCACCAATCCTGTTCATGAAGGCAGAGCCCTGGTGACCTAACTGCTTCCCAAATGTCCCACCCCCCAGCAGCATTGCATCGGAGATTAGCTTTCAACATACAACCTCTGGGGGATATCTTAGCCCATTCAGTGTTGCTATGACAGAATGAATACTTGAGGCTGGGTAATTTATAAAGGAAAGGGGCTTCCTTAACTCACAGTTCGGGAGGCCGGGAAGTTCAAGGGCACAGCACTGGCTTCTGACGGGGGCTTTCGTGCTGCGTCATAAAATGGCAAAGATCAAAAGGGGAGCAGGTGTGTGCAAAATAGGGCAAAACATGAGGGGTGTCCTTGCTTTATGACAACGCACTCTTGCAAGAAATAATCCATTCCCACGACAACTAATCCAGTCTCGCAAGATGGAGAACTCGCTCACTACTGTAGCGGTATTATCTATTCATAAGAAATCTGCCCCCATGAACCAAACACCTCCCATTGGTGTTAAAGTTCAACCTCCAAATGTTACCACACTGGGAATTAATTAATTCCACAGGAGTTTTGGTGGGGACAAACCACATCCAAACCATAGCAGGGGGACGAAAACATTCAGAACCATAGCATGCACCCTCCAAGCCCTGCATGAGATCTCCCCTGTCTCCTTTCCTAGCCCCCGGCTTCCATCATGCCCATCCGCCATCTTTTTTCTTCACCATGTTACAGCAAATCCGACCCGGAACCAAACCGAGAGCCACACGACAGTACTGCAAAACAGGCTTTTACTACACCGGGAGGCTCAGAGGGGTCTTGTCTCCAAATTCTGAGCAAACTGGGGTCTAAGCATGGTGGCTTTTATATGTTACAGAAGCAAATGGTTACAAAGTCTGCACAAGACCGAGGTCTAGTCACGTGTTACTCTATAGTTGCTTAGTCATGCTATTTTGCACAAGATTGAAATCTAGTGAAAGGTCGCTCCTCTAGTTGCTTTGTCATGCTAGTTTGCAGTTATGCTACTATTAGGAAGGGAGTGGAAAATTTCTCCCTTACAACCACACTGGCCTTTTGTCAATTCTTAGAAACATACCTAACTCTTTCTCACCTCAGAGCCTTAGCTTCTCCTGTTCCCTCTGCCATTGTTCCCTGCTTTCCTGGCCTGGTTAACAGCTACTCGTCTCCAAGCCTCAAGCCAGCCTTCACTTCTCAGTGAAGCCTTCCTGATCTCTCCTAGGTCAAGCCAAGGCCCCTATTTTGGGAGATCAAAAATCCCCAGCTCACCTTCAAAGCCACTATGACAATGTGTTTGGTAGTTGCAAACATTCCCACTCTCTCCGTGCAAGGAGGTGATAGGATTATACCTTCCCAACCCCTTGAACTTGGACTTCATCATGTTGTCTTGCTATGGCCCATGAAATGTGAGAATACATGTTTCTGGAAGATAGAAGTTTTTAGACCTGGTGCACATTGGCCACGACGATCCCTTCTGCCACCCCAGATTAGTAAATCCTATGGGAACCTGGGGACCTGAGGGATTTTATTGAGAAAGCCTCTACCAAGCTTCCCTGGGCGTGCAGCCTTGAGTGAGTGTTCAAAAGTGGCTAACAGGCTGCGCGCGATGGCTCACGCCTGTAATCCTAGCACTCTGGGAGGCTGAGGCGGGCAGATTGCTTGAGGTCAGGAGTTCAAAACCAGCCTGATCAAGAGCGAGACCCTGTCTCTACTATAAATAGAAAGAAATTAATTGGCCAACTAATATATATAGAAAAAATTAGCTGGGCATGGTGGCACATGCCTGTAGCCCCAGCTACTTGGGAGGCTGAGGCAGAAGGATCGCTTGAGCCCAGGAGTTTGAGGTTGCTGTGAGCTAGGCTGACGCCACAGCACTCACTCTAGCCTGGGCAACAGAGTGAGACTCTGTCTCAAAAAAAAAAGTGGCTAACAAATCCAGTTTCTCAGAAAGAAACATTTTTTTTCTGAGACAAGATCTCACTCTGTCACCCATGCTAGAGTGAAGTAACACCATCATTGCTCACTGCAACCTCAAACTCCCTCTAAGCTCAAGCGATCCTCCTGCCTCAGCCTCCTGAGTCGCCGGGACTACAGGTATGCTCTACCATGTCCTGCTAATTATTTGTATTAATATATTTTGCAAAGAAGGGATCTCACTATGTTGCCCAGGCTGGTTTTAAATTTCTGGCCTCAAACGATCCTCCTTGCCTTAGCCTCCCAAAATGCTGAGATTACAGGCAGGAACCCAGCCAGAAAGAAACATTTAATAGGGATTTATGAGCAGAAGCCATGTTTCAAGGGATGTCTCAGGTGGCCCCCAAACAAGATGGCAGATCCCAACATTACTACCCCACAGACCCAGGGCTTATACACCCTAGGGAAGGAATGTGTAGGACAGTTGAAGTCAATCCCTCAGGTCAAAGCAACAATTTGCCTAAAGACAAGATTTATGCCCTATCAAAATACCACCATCATTTTTCACAGATATAGAAAAAATAATTTTATGCTTTGTATGGAACCAGAGAAGACCCCGTATAGCAAAATCAATCCTAGGCAATAAAAACAAAATAGTAGGTATCAATTTACCAGACTTCAAACTATACTACAAGGCTATAGTCATTAAAACAGCTTGGGACTGCCACAAGAACAGGGACATTGACCAGTTGAACAGAACAGAGAACCCAGATATAAAACCATCCTCATATAGCCATTTAATCTTTGACAAAGCAGACAAAAACATACACTGGGGAAAAGAATCCTTATTCAATAAATGGTGCTGGGAAAACTGGATAGCCACATGTAGAAGACTGAAACAAGACCCACACCTTTCACCTCTCATAAATATCAACTCATGCTGGGTAACAGACTTGAACCTTAGGTGTGAAACTATTAGAATTCTAGAGGAAAATGTTGGAAATACTCTTCTAGACACTGGCCTAGGCAAAGAATTTATGAAGACCCCAAAGGCAATCACAACAGCAACAAAAATAAACAAATGGGACCTGATCAAATTAAAAAGCTTTTGCAGGCCAGGCGCGGTGGCTCAAGCCTGTAATCCTAGCTCTCTGGGAGGCCGAGGTGGGCGGATCATTTGAGCTCAGGAGTTCAAGACCAGCCTGAGCAAGAGGAGACCCCATCTCTACTGTAAATAGAAAGATATTAATTGGCCAACTAATATATATAGAAAAAATTAGTTGGGCATGGTGGCACATGCCTGTAGTCCCAGCTACTTGGGAGGCTGAGGCAGCAGGATTGCTTGAGCCCAGGAGTTTGAGGTTGCTGTGAGCTAGGCTGACGCCATGGCACTCACTCTAGCCTGGGCAATAAAGTGAGACTCTGTCTCAAAAATAAAATAAAATAAAATAAAAAAATAAAAAGCTTTTGCACAGCCAAAGAAACTGTCAAGAGAACAAACAGACAACCTATAGAAAATTCTTGCAAGCTACACATCTGATAAAGAGCTGATAAGTAGAACCTATTTAGAACTCAGGAAAATCAGCAAGAAAAAATCAAACAACCCTATCAAAAAAATGGGCAAAGGACATGAACAGAAACTTTTCAAAAGAAGACAGAATAATGGCCAACAAACATATGAAAAAATGTTCAACATCTCTAATCAACAGGGAAATGCAAATCAAAACCACAATGAGATATCAATTAACTCCAGTAAGAATGGCCTTTATCAAAAAGACCCCAAACAACAAATGCTGGCGTGGATGCGGAGAGAGAGGAACACTCCTACACTGCTAGTGGTACTGCAAACTAGTTCAACCTCTGTGGAAATCAATATGGAGATACTTCAAAGCGATACGAGTAGATCTACCATTTGATCCAGCAATTCCACTACTGGACATCTACCCAAAAGATCAAAAGTCACTTTATGAAAAAGGCACCTGCACTCAAATGTTTTTAGCAGCACAATTCACAATTGCAAAGCTGTGGAAACAACCCAAGTGCCCATCAATTCATGAGTGGATTAATAAAATATGGTATATGTATACCATGGAGTGCTACTCAGCTTTAAGAAACAATGGTGATATAGCACCTCTTGTATATTCCTGGATAGAGCTGGAACCCATTCTACTAAGAGAAGTATCTCAAGAATGGAAAAGCAAGCACCACGTGTACTCACCAGCAAATTGGTATTAACAGATCAATACCTAAGTGGACATATAGGAATTACATTTATTGGGTGTCGGCAGGGTGGGAGGGGGGAGGAGGGGATGGGTATATACAAACACAATGAGTAAGATGTGCAATGTTTGGGAGATGGACACGCTTAAAGCTCTAACTCATGCGGAGGGGGCATGGGCAATATATGTAACCTTAACACTTGTACCCCCATAATACACTAAAAAAAAAAAAAAGACAAGATTTATGGGTCAGTAGGTGTTTAGGATAAAATCAAGGTTCGTTTGACCTAAAGACAGGATTTAAGGTAAGTAGAAAGTAGAAATCTTATAGGCATTCCCGGAACTGGGGTTAATCAGAATTCCACATGTTGGATTAGCATGCAAGATGGAGTTGCTTTATCCTTCAGAGTAAGAAATAAGCCTTAGCTGTGTTAAGCCATGAGATTTGGGGGGCTATTTGTTACTGCAACATAACGCAGCCTAATCTGACTGATACCATTTCTAATTAAATAATTATTTAGATGACTATTTAATTTGCACAGACCCACCCCACTGCCTTTACAACTGCATGAGGACAGAGAAACTGTCTTATTTGTGATACGTCCCCAGGAACTGGCACAGACTAGGTGCTCAATAAATATTAGTGTCCTGGAGTGCTCTTATGCACTCATGGTTTCTTGTGCACTGATGTCGGAGTTTTTCAAGGGTACCTATCTTAGGCCGGCTGCAGTGGCTAATGCCTGTAATCCTAGCATTCTGGGAGGCCGAAATGGGCAGATTGCTCAAGGTCAGGAGTTTGAAACCAGACTGAGCAAGGCCGAGACCTCGTCTTTACTAAAAATAGAAAGAAATTAATTGGCCAACTAAAAATATATAGAGAAAACATTAGTCGGGCATGGTGGCGCATGCCCATAGTCCCAGCTACTCAGGAGGCTGAGGCAGAAGGATCACTTGAGCCCAGGAGTTTGAGGTTACTGTGAGCTGGGCTGATGCCTGGACACTGTAGCCAGGGCAACAGAGTGAGACTCTGTCTCAAAAAATAAATACATAAATAAAAGATTCGTTTACAGTTGGTTAAAGAAATGAAGCTTTGTCTGAAGGTTTGAAACATTGTAAGGTACGATAAGGAAGTCTGTTGATTATAGAGAGAAGCCACTGGATACATACCTATACCCAGACTCAAGTGATTTGAGATGTGCCAGTATTTGAACCTTCACCTTGTATGGCCTTAATTCTGTTAACAATTTACTACCTTACAGTTACAAAACGTAACTTCAAAATGGAGGGGACATAACTAGGCATGTGACCTCCCCCACACAGACAGCAACTCAGTTTTAAGGTTTTTCTGGGGTCCCCTTGGCCAAGAGGAGGTCTATTCATTCCGCTGGGGGGCTTTAGATTTTACAGAAGTTTACAGAAAGCATCCCCTCGTCCAAAGCAATACGGCCAGGAAGGGGCCAGGAGGAATTTGAGGCCAGGCTCCTTCCTGGGCTCTAAAGCAAGAGAGCCTGGTTTCTAAAACTATATATAACCCCCCTGGAAGCAGCCAATTTGCAGGTCTGCACCTCCCGGCTGTGAGACGTGGAAAAAATGACCAGGGATCTTGGGGAGGGGGCGGTGGTCTCGGTTTCCCCCTCTGTGAAGGGGGGGGCGGCAAAAGAAGCCAGTTCCCAGGTCTGCGGTGAGAAATCAGGGCCGAGGAAGTAACGCGTGCAGCTGGGGGTCTGGCCTACAGGCACTTTGTAAACGTTAATAATTATTATTTTATTGTCTTTGCTATTAATACCCTTCTCTCTCCCTCTGGACAACTCCTAAGGGTGCGTGCGCGGCTTCTGGAGCGATAAAGTGAGAAGAGGACAAGGTGGCGACAAAGTCCAGAGGGCAGGACAGTGACTCTAACACCCCAAGGGTCGGAGTTGATAAGAAAATAAAGCCTCCCCAAGCCCGCGCCGCGCGCCCCAGGTCAGGCGGCTAGAAGTTTGCAAAAGCACGGACTGAACACGTGCTCCCCCGTGGGGCGCAGCGCAGCGGCGCGCTCTTCCAATGGGGACGCTAGGAGCCAATGACGTCATCCAGCCCTTTGGGGCCGGGAGCCAATGGGAGGCGGCGTAGCAGCAGTGGGCGCGGAGGTCGGGACCCGGTGGGCGGAGCGTCAGGTCTTTAATTCGCCGCCGGCCGAGCTCAAAGCTCTGGGGACTCCTGGTGGCGGCGATGGCGCTTCGCTGGGGAATCGTGTCGGCCGGCTTCATCTCCGGCGACTTCACGGCCGTGCTGCGGTCGCTGCCGCGCTCCGAGCACCAGGTCCGCCCCCCCTCCGCAGCCCTGGGGAAGGCGGGGGAGGGGCTGGCCGCGACTCCTGGGTCTGACGGGGAGGCGGTTTAGGGTCCCGGACTTCTGCGTCCCCAGGGCCCCGAAGCAACTCCTGTTTCCTCCATATTCCCTCTCCTGCCCTGTCCTCTAAACCGAGTTCCTTGCGGTTTGGGAGTGCCTTGATGTGAGCTAGTGTGAAGAGAAGTAATGCAGGTGTTACGGGATTTAGCACTAATTGCTGTCCCCAGATCGCTCTTTCCCAGGGCCCAGTCTAGCCCCTGTCACCTTTTCCCCCAGGGCCGCATCTCCCCCTGCGCCCTCCCGGAGGATGTACTCTCTCCCTGCACCCGAGCCTCCCTCCCATCCACCTCCCTCCCACGCCTGCCCCAGCCCCTCACGCCTGACCCTGGCTCTCATCCAGGTGGTGGCGGTGGCGGCCCGCGACCTGAGCCGGGCGAAGGAGTTTGCACAGAGATACGACATCCCCAAGGCCTACGGCTCCTATGAGGAGCTGGCCAAGGACCCCAACGTGGGTGAGTGGCGAGGGCAGTGCGGCCGCTGCCCTCCTGGCGGCCCCAGGAGAGGTGCAAAGCCCGTGGGAAAGGCCAGTCCCTTTGGGCTTCTGGAAAGACCTTGAGCTGGGAGGCGCAGCTGTAGCAACGGGCTTGGTCTGGACTGGCTGTCTAGCATGTGTTAAATTGCCCCTCCGCCGTAAAGGCGAGGCTTCCTTTTTTCATTCTTTTGAGAAGGGTCTTGGTCTGTCGCCCGGGCGAGAGTGCAGTGGCCTCGTCATATCTGACTGAGGCCTCCAACTCCTGGGCTCAAGGGATCCTCCTGCCTCAGCCTCCCGAGTAGCTGGTACTACAGGCATGTGCCACCATGCCTGGCTAATTTTTTCTATATATGTTTAGTTATCCAATTAATTTTTCTATTTTTAGTAGAGACGGGTCTCGAACTCCTGACCTTGAACCATCCTCCTCCCTCGGCCTCCCAGAGTGCTAGGATCACAGGCGTGAGCCACCGCACCTGGCCAGCTGCTGACCTTTGATCTCCTTCTTCCCACCCTAGAGGTGGCCTACATTGGCGTCCAGCACCCCCAGCACAAGGCAGCGGTGCTTCTGTGCCTGGCGAATGGCAAAGCCGTCCTGTGCGAGAAGCCCATGGGCGTAAACGCGGCGGAAGTTCGTGAGATGGTTGCGGAGGCCCGAGCTCGAGGCCTCTTCCTTATGGAGGTAAGAGCCGAGGAACCCTTGCAACATCTGACACGGCACTGCTTGCTATGACTAAACACAGTTGCCCGTGGACATTTTGTAAGGAACACAAAGAAAGTGCCAACAGTCAACATGGCCACAAAAATTAAACTAGTGGTCAGTGCGTTGGCCAGGATGTTCTTGAATCCCCTGGCAACCTCCATGACAGAGGAGCCAGTATTTTTGGCCCTTAGCAAACATGGTGCCAGTTCCCTACTTTCCTAGTTATGTTACTTATTTTTTGTAGAGACGGGGTCTTGATGTGGTGCCCAGGCTGGTCTCAAACTCCTGGGCTCAAGCGATCTTCCTACCTTGGCCTCCCAAAATGCTGAGATGACAGGCATGAGCCACTGCATCTGCCCCCATAAAAGGATATTGAGCATGGAGTGAGACAGGGTCAGATCTAAAAGAAGGAAAGATCCTTCTGGGGCCACCTGGAGGTGACTACCAGGAATAGACTGGGTGAATTACTGTGCTAGAGCTGACCTCACAAAGTACTATGGACTGGGTGGCTTCAACAACAGAAATGTGTTTTCTTGCAATTCTGGAGGCTGGAAGTCTGAGATCAAGGTGTCCCTACAAAGTGTCCCTACTAGGGTTGATTTCATCTGATAACCATCTTCTCCCTGTGTTTTCACATGGTCTTGCCTCTATGCATGTCAATGTCTTAACTTCCTCTTCTTACAAGGATTAGAGCCTACCCTAATGACCTCATTTTAACATAATTACCTCTCTAAAAATCATGTCGCCAAATTATGAATTGCCAGGCAAAGAGTATGGACACAGTTCAGCCCATAACATGGGAAGACTGGTGTAATGGTTGAGATAAGAAAAGACAAGGGTCAGGAGAGTCAGGGGCAGGAAGGACACAACTTGGGGACTGATGGGTTATGTTTACAAACTGGGGAGCAGTGGGTACCCCTTCAAGATTGGGACTCTAGCTCCAGCCTGGGCAACAGAATGAGATCCTATCTCGAACAACAACAAAAAGATTGAGACCCTAGAAGGGATAAGAACTGGTTAATTCCCAGGTCCTGGGGTCCCGACTCCTTTCCTTCCCTTACACATCTTGCTTTCTTTCCCCTGTGATCTGCAGGCCATCTGGACACGCTTTTTTCCTGTTTCAGAGGCTCTGAGGTCTGTTTTGGCCCAGGGAACTCTGGGGGACCTCAGGGTGGCTCGGGCAGAATTTGGTTGTGACTTTAGCGATATACCCCGAGCCACAGACTGGGCCCAGGCTGGTGGTGGCCTTCTGGACCTCGGCATCTACTGTGTGCAGTTCATCTCCATGGTCTTTGGTGGGCAGAAGCCAGAGAAGATTTTAGCCATAGGAAGGCATCATGAAACAGGTACCCTCTATCCTGGATGATTTGATGGTGATAGGAATGACTATCTCTTCCCGGGAGCACTGGGCTGGGAATAGGTCTTCTAGCCCATGACAATCAGATGAGACAACTAGAGGAACTTCCCATGAAGTCAAAGAGAATCAGAGTAGAGAGTGCAGGAGGGCTTTGCACTGGGACTTTGCTCTTAGGCCAAGAGAATCAACATCTCTGAGCCTTATATTACTTTACTGGTAAAATGTCAATTATAGGGTTCTCATGGGAGTTAATGAAGTAACTGGAGGCAAATGGTAAGCAGTTAATAAATACCAATGATTATTATTTTTTGAAGTTGTCTTAGTGATCCCTTGCTGCATAACAAACTACCCCAAATAGTGATCAATTCACTTGAGCCCAGGAATTCAAAGTTACAGTGAGCTATGATAAGGCCACTGTACTCCAACCTGGGTGACATAATGAAATCCTGTCTCTAGAAACAAAACAAAACAAAAAAAATAGTGGTCATTTATTATTAACAAGCCTGTGATTCTGTGTGTTGGCAATTTGGACTGAGCTCAGCTTGGGTGGTTCTTCTGCTGGGCTGACTCATGCAGCTGCAGTCAACTGGCTATTGGCTGGGGTTGGATGGTCCAGGATGGCCTCATTGATGTCTTTTTTTTTTTGAGATGGAGTCTCACTTTGTTGCCCAGGCTAGATTGAGTGCTGTGGCGTTAGCCTAGCTCACAGCAACCTCAAACTCCTGGACTCAAGTGATCCTTCTGTCTCAGCCTCCCGAATAGCTGGGACTACAGGCATGCGCCACCATGCCCGGCTAATTTTTTCTATATATATATTAGTTGGCCAATTAATTTCTTTCTATTTATAGTAGAGACGGGGTCTTGCTCTTGCTCAGGCCGGTTTCGAACTCCTGACCTCGAGCAATCCACCCGCCTCGGCCTCCCAGAGTGCTAGGATTACAGGCGTGAGCCACCGCGCCTGGCCAAATTTAATTGGTTTTAAAAACAAAACAAAACAAAACAAAAATAATCAGCACACCTTTAGCTGTAACTCCCCAGTTCTCTCCTCCCCTACTCCAACCCTAGGCAACCACTAATCTTCTTTCTGACTGTATGGATTTTCTCATTTGGGGTGTTTCATAGAAATGGTATCATATGATATGTGGCCTTTTGTGTGTGGCTTCTGTCACTTAGCATGGTGTTTTCGAGGTTCATCCTTGTAGCACTGCGTTCTTTTTTCATTGCCGTACAAAAGGTGAGGGTTTTCACCCCGAGTTCTGCGGGGAGGATTTGAGGGAGGCCTTTGCAGTCTGACCCCAGAGTCCCAGCCCTGCCCCGACCCATGACTCCCCACCAGGTGTGGACGACACTGTCACTGTGCTACTGCAGTACCCAGGAGGGGTCCACGCCAGCTTCACCTGCAGCATCACCGCGCAGCTCTCCAACACCGCCTCAGTGAGCGGTACCAGGGGCATGGCCCAGGTGAGACCAGCGGGCTCAAGCGCTGGGAATAGTGGCCCTTAGCAAGGGGGCCAGTTATGGCTTTTGGAGCTATATATGTGCTGAACCAGCCATTTTTCACACCATTGTTAAGGATTTCGTCCTCCTTAACAACACATCAAGGGATGAGGTTTGGGCCCCCAGCTCCTTCCTGGTCTGTCAAATATCCTTAGGCCTGAGGAGAAGCCAGTTATCATCAACCAAGCTTAGTGGGTAGTTGTGACCTTTGGAATTGCTCCCAGGCAAGGTCTGGGTGTCAAAGGTCAGCTTCACTGGGCTTCCTGGAGTTCTGTTGCTAGAAAGAAGCTCTGTTGTTTGCAGCCAGCGTGCAGGAGACTTTGGCCTGGCCTTGGGTTTTAAGGGACGGACCTCAGTCATTCAGGCCTCGTTTCTCATGAGGAGTCAGGGCTCCGCCTCTGAATTTCCATTTTAGCCCAGACTTGGGGATGACAATTTAGGCTTCCCAGGACTGTGGGGCTGAAGAACAGGCACTTCTCCTAGTGGAGAAGAAGGTGCTGGATTCTCTGAACAAAAGGGAAGTCACAAAGACACAAAGATAAGCCCTCTTCACTAGACCTAAGGAGCACCTTATCCTCAGCATCGGGTTAGAGAGAAGTTTGCTCCTAGGACGACAGGAACAAACCCCTAGCAACCAGGAAGGAGCAAGGGCCCAAACCCCCCTGGGGATGGACCAAGTTCTTCCACACCGGGTGCCAGAGGGAGGCCCCTGAGTGTCACCCGGCATGTTCTGGGGCAGGGGCAAAGGCAGCAGAGCCACTTCTTATCTTCCCCCAGATCCTTTCCCCCTGCTGGTGCCCGACAGAGCTGGTGGTGCAGGGGGAGCATAAGGAGTTCCCGCTGCCCCCAGTCCCGAAGGAGACCAATTTTAAAAACGGAGCAGGCATGTGTTATGAGGCCAAGCACATCCGGGAGTGTTTGCGCAAGGGTAAGGATGTGGGGGGCACGGGAGGGGCCAGGCCTGGTAGGGGGATGTTGGGCTTCCCCTCAGACTGTCACCAGCTGTTTAGAACTACATCTACCAGGATGCCTAGGGACATCCACCCCCAACCATGAATTACTGTGCCACATGGGATTCTGGGAGTTGTTTTTTTGGTGTCTGGTGTGTGGGTAAGAAGGGGTCCCTAATTGCACTCTCCCCCCAGGCTTGAAGGAAAGTCCTGTGATTCCCCTGGCAGAAAGTGAGCTCCTGGCTGACATCCTTGAGGAGGTGAGGAAGGCCATTGGACTCACATTCCCCCAAGACAAATTGTGATGTTCACCCCGAATAAATAAAGACATGGTTTCTATACAGATCTTAGATCTTGGTGGTGGTGATTTAGCAGGAGCTACACAGCCCCCATCAAAGGGTCACTGGAAAACAATCTGGGCCTGGTACAGTGTCATACGCCTGTAGCCCCAGCTACTTGGGAGGCTGAGGCAGAAGGATCACTTGAGCCCAGGAGTTTGAGACCAGCCTGGGCAACATAGCAAGACTCCATCTCAATTTTAAAAAGTAAAGGTAGGCCAGGCACAGTGGCATGCCTGTAATCCTACCACTCTGGGAGGCGGAGGCAGGCGGAACACTCAAGATCAGGAGTTCGAAACCAGCCTGAGGGAGAGCAAGACCCCGACTGAAAATAGAAAGAAATTAATTGGCCAACTAAGAATATATACAAAAAATTAGCCAGCCATAGTTGTGTATGCCTGTAGTCCCAACTACTTGGGAGGCTGAGGCAGAAGGATGGCTTGAGCTCAAGAGTTTGAGGTTGCTGTGAGCTAGGTTGACACCACGGCACTCTAGCTTGGGCAACAGAGTGAGACTCTGTCTCAATAAATAAATAAATAAACAAAATAAAATAATAAAAGTAAAAAAAGAAAAGAAAAAGTAAAAAATAATTTGGGTAGAATGATGGGATGGGGGAAGGTGCTGTCAGGACCACATTTCCTATAAGCTCCTGGGGCAGAGACTATGAGGAGATCCATATTCCCTGTTATGGCTTCTCTGGGGTTTGACCCTCATTGCCTTGGTGTGATCTTTGCAAAACAGCCTGATTTCTCACCTCAGAAATCATGCTCTTTCTCAGTTCCTGAAAGCCACCCAGCTTTTGTTCTTGTTTGCTCTGCCTGGAACTGCCTCTCCTCAAATTCAGTTATATTGGTCAGGCTTTTCCTTAGGAAAGTGTCAGAAATGCAACTCAAAGTGGCCTGCACAGAAATGGGATGCATGGTAACTAAAGCCTTCAAGGGAAGGCTGGTGTCAGGCCAGGGCTCTGTCTTTCTCCATCTCTCACGTTCCTTGGCGTTTGTTTCATTGAAGGTCTCAGACACTGGTTAAGTGGAGGTCTGAGCACTGGAGCCAAATGGCGCATGTGACGTTCAGAAGACAATAATGTGTGGGTAGGAGGTGTCCCTGACTACACTCTCCCAGCCTCTCTGCCTTTGTCTGATCATCAATGAAGGGGAGAGACTAGTAGTAACTACCCTCTGGTGAGAATTAAATGACACGGTGTCTTAGTCCATTCGGGCCACTATAACAAAATACCGTAGACTGGATAATTTATTAATATAAATAGCACACATTTGTTGCTCACAGTACTGGAGGCTGGGAAGTCCATGATCAAAGCACCAGCAAATTCGGTGTCCGATGAGGTCTCACTCTTTGCTTCAAAGATGGCTCCTTGTTGCTGCATCTGCACATGGCAGAAGAGGCAGTGGGTCCCTCAAGCCTCTTTTATAAGTGCATGGACCTGACTGTGCACGGTGGCTCACACCTGTAATCCTAGCACTTTGGGAGGCTGAGGCGGGAGGATCGTTTGAGTCCAGGAGTTTGAGGTTGCAGTGAGCTTTGATGATGCCACTGCACCCTAGCCTTGGCCACAGAGCTGTCTCAAAAAAAAAGAATACATGCACAGATCCCATTCATGAGGGCTCCACTTATATGAGCTAATCACCTCCCAAAGGTCCCACCTCTTAATACCATCACCTTAAGGCTGGGCGCTGTGGCTCATGCCTATAATACTAGCACTCTGGGAGGCTGAGGCAGGCAGATTGCTCGAGGCCAGGAGTTCGAAACCACCCTGAGCAAGAGCGAGACCCTATCTCTACTATAAAAATAGAAATTAATTGGCCAAACTAACATATATAGAAAAAATTAGCCGGGCATGGTGGCGCATGCCTGTAGTCCCAGCTACTCGGGAGGCTGAGGCAGAAGGATCGCTTGAACCCAGGAGTTTGAGGTTGCTGTGAGCTAGGCTGTTTCCGCGGCACTCACTCTAGCCTGGGCAACAAAGCGAGACTCTGTCTCAAAAAAAAAAAAATACAGTCACTTTGGGGTTAGGTTTTAACACATGAATTTGGGGGGAACACGTGCATTTAGGCCACTGCAGATGGCATACGAACAGCCCCTTGCACATAGTAGGTTCTCAATAAATGTTAGCTGCTTACTATACACTTTGGGCTCAGGTCTGGTTCTAGTATCTTTTATTCAGGGACTCAGGCTGAAGGCGCCACTACCTGAGGCATGCCCTTCTCATGGTGGCGTGTAGGAGCATGAGGGTGAGTGGAAACATGGGAGGCCTCTTCATGCTACGGCCAGATGAGGTCATGGCAAGGGCAGGGACGGAAGGAACATTCGTGAATACTACTGCCTGTCCTCTTTCTTCAGTTTTCAAAGCAAACTGATCTTTCAAGGTCTAGGGCAGCTATCTTCTTTTCGAAGTTTTCTTGAGCCTTTCTTCTGTATGCTACCCAACACTCAATCATGCCTTTTTGTTCCCCCTAGCCAGGTTCTCACTCTGTTGCCCTGGCTGGAGTGCAGCGGTGCTATCATAGCTCACTGTAGCCTCAGACTCCTGGGCCCAAATGATCATGCTGTCTTAGCTTCCCAAGTAGCTGGGGCTACAGGTGCACACCACCATGCCTGGCTAACTTTTAAATTTTTCTTAGAGTCAGGATCTTGCTATGTTGCCCGGATTGGACTCAAACTCCTGGACTTGAGCGATTCTTCCACTTTGGCTTCCCAAAGTGCTGGGATTATAGGTGTGAGCTACCACGCCCAGCCTGATGCTTTTTTTTTTTTTTTTCTTTTTTTATTCGAGACAGAATTTCACTCTGTTGCCTGGGCTAGAGTGCCATAGCATCAGCAACTTCAAACTCCTGGGCTCAAGCAATCCTTCTGCCTCAGCCTACCAAGTAGCTGGGACTACAGGCATGCGCCACCATGCCCAGCTAAGTTTTTCTGTATATTTTTAGTTGGCCAATTAATTTCTTCCTATTTTTAGTAGAGACAGGGTCTCACTCTTGCTCAGGCTGGTTTTGAACTGAGCTCAAACGATCTGCCTGCCTTGGCCTCCCAGAGTGGCTAGGATTACAGGCGTGAGCCACCATGCCCGGCCAGCATTTGTTAAATTATACATAACCGATGAATCAGGTAGTGTGCTAGTTTCTGGAAGAATTCAGGATAAATTAACACAATCCTGACCCTCATGGAAATTTTGGGTAGACAAAAGAGACCAACATCAAACTAAAACATTCCACACATAATTAATTATAGTTGTGAGAAAAACATTATAAATCCTAGGTGCTATGAGAGTTCTTTCCACAACGGACTCAATATACAAGAGATCTTCCTGACACTCAGGTCTGACCCTGCCCTTCGCCTGCTCAAAACTTTCCCATGGCTCCCAGTTACCCTTGGGACCCTATATCAATCCATTCTCTGATGTGCCCAAAACCCTTCATCATCTGAACCTAGCCCACTTTTCTAATCTTAGTTCTGTTGTGGGCCATTTACAGGACAGAGGATGAACACAGAATAGTAAAGAAAACACAGACGCACATACAAAGACAGTTGACTCGAGTAATAATACACCGGATCAGTTTTATTTTTATACTCTAAAAAATTAAACTTATTTCCTTATACATAAACATCCATGCATTTCAGCAATGGCCATAAATTCTCGAACACGTAGCCTTAAGGATACAGATGTACCCTGATTCAAGGTTTCCAGGTGGTTGCTCTAGGCGCCAGGCATAGATCATGGACTGAGATTAGCAAGGATGGGCAAGGCAGCCACAGGGGGCATTTCTGGTCCCCAGTTTCTCTTAGGGTGATCCCCTAAGATCTTAGGCTGATCCCTGGCGGCTGTGCCTGGCTTAGGTCGCCCCTCCCTTGAGGGGTCTTACCTGTTATTGACTAACCAGCCATCTTATGGGGCTCAAGCAGCAATCACAGGAACAATGTGTTTATGGTGTGGCCTCCAGACACCCATTGCCATGGGGCTGGGCAGCTCTTGCTTACTTGCAGCTCAGGTCCTTTGTTATGCCTCTAGGCAACAGCCTTGTTTATCACAGGGATCTTGTGCAGAGCATATTACTTTTAAATACTCTGGGCAGAGCATGTATATTACTAAATTTAATTCTTTTTTTTTTTTTTGAGACAGAGTCTCACTTTATTGCCCAGGCTAGAGTGAGTGCCGTGGCGTCAGCCTAGCTCACAGCAACCTCAAACTCCTGGGCTCGAGCCATCCTGCTGCCTCAGCCTCCCAAGTAGCTGGGACTACAGGCATGTGCCACCATGCCCAGCTAATTTTTTTTCTCTATATATTAGTTGGCCAATTAATTTCTTTCTATTTATAGTAGAGATGGGGTCTCGCTCTTGCTCAGGCTGGTCTCGAACTCCTGAGCTCAAACGATCCGCCCACCTCGGTCTCCCAGAGAGCTAGGATTACAGGCTTGAGCCACCCCGCCCGGCAAAATTTAATTCTTAAACCAGGAAAATATAATGCCAGTCCCCTACATAGTTCCCTTTACTATTATTTCTTTTTAACGTGAGATATAATTTACATAAAGTGCACAAATCTTATGTATACAGCTCGATGAATTTTTAAAATGTGTATACCGCTACAACCACCACTCAGATCAAGATATGGCATATTTGGGGCACCCTAGGAACCTCGCTAGTGGCCGCTCCCTGTCCATACTCTGCTGTTCTGTCACCATGGATTAGTTTCTGCCATTTTTCAAGTTTCATATTCTTTTTATTTTCAGTCAAACACACACACACAGGCTTTAGTTATCTAAAACAGTGCTGCCTGGGGGCACGGTATTTTGGCCTCTAAGCCTTTGCACTTGCTGCGCCTTCTGCGCTGGGGAGGGCTCAAATCCTGCCCCAATTTCTGAAAATTGTGCACGAGGAACTGAATGAATGAATGAATGAAAGTCACAGCGGGGCCAACAGGTGGCCGGCACTTAAAGGGAGGCGCTGCTTGGGCAGTCACGTGACGGAGGCCAAGACTCCCCAGGGAGCGGACCAGGAGCGGTCACGTGACCCGGCGGCCCTGCGGGGCAGCAGCCCGGGGCGGCCATTTTGCGGGGCGGCCACGTGACCGACGCACGTTCAGGGGGCGCTCACGTGACCGGGGGCGCGCTGCGGCCGCCCGCGCGGAGCCGGCGAGAGGCGGCGGCGGCGGGAGCAGCGGTGATGGACGGGTCCGGGGAGCAGCCGAGAGGCGGGGGTGAGGCGGGAGGCAGACGGGCGGGAGGCGGGCAAGCCCCCGTCACCGGCCGGCCCCAGGATCTCTCCTGCCGGCCCGGGGCTGTGCGATCTCCAAGCACTCCGGGGCAGAAACTCCCAGATCGGGCGCTGCCAGCCTCCAGCCACCTCCTTGCTCGGAGGTTCCCGGCTCTGTGGTCTCCGCGCCCCGGTTCCTGCCTGCCTGGCACTCGTGGACCCCGGAGAACCTGGGGATCTCAGAAACCAAGCCCCCGGGCAGGCCCGGGCTTGTCGCCCGCACCACTTCCTGCCTCTGGCCCTGGTGGGAGGGGCGGGTCTCGTCTCTGCCCCCTCAGGCTAGGGGTCTCGATGCTTTAAGTGTTCCCCTAGCCTCCTCTCCCGGAAGAATGTAGGATAACAGGCCCTGGCTCCTAGCCTTTCTCCATCAGGGACTCAGTTGCCTGGATCCTCAGGCACTTTATTTACCAGGGACCCAGGAGTCCAGAGCCCCCGGCTCTGTCCTCCCTCAGTGACCATAAGCCTCCAGAGTCTCCTGACCCCTTAGAACCCAATAGTCCAGGCACCTCTTCCCTTCCTTTCTCCTCTAGGGCCCACCAGCTCTGAGCAGATCATGAAGACAGGGGCCCTTTTGCTTCAGGGGTGAGTTTGAGGTCTGATTATTGTGGGACGGATTTGAGGAGTTACACCCCATTCTGATTCTGCACCCCCACTCCATTCCCATTCTAGTTTCATCCAGGATCGAGCAGGGCGAATGGGGGGGGAGGCGCCCGAACTGGGTCTGGAGCCGACGCCCCAGGATGCATCCACCAAGAAGCTGAGCGAGTGTCTCAAGCGCATCGGGGATGAACTGGACAGTAACATGGAGCTGCAGAGGTGTGGCCCCCGGGGACCCGGAAGTCCAGACACTGGTCTCCTCCTTCAGAACGCAGACGTCCCAGCCCCACACAGCTCTCCTCCCCTAGGAACTAAGAGTATGAGCCCCACCTCTCAGCTCCAGCATTCTAGACTCCCAGCCCTCCCTTCCCCCAGGATCTTGAAACCCTCCTTCAAGGAGTCATTTTTTTCTACCTTCCAAGTACTAACTGTTCGTTTTGTCCCCTTCCCTTGTCCCGTGTGGGCTGTTGCTTTTCATAGCAGCCTGGCTTGGGCCTCAGTTTCCTTATGTTTAATAGTATGTAGATGCCAGAATCACAGCCCTCTGCATGCTCTTCCCCCAAGCCTTGGTTCTCCGCTTTCTTGCAGAATGATTGCTGATGTGGACACAAACTCCCCCCGTGAGGTCTTTTTCCGAGTGGCAGCTGATATGTTTTCTGACGGCAACTTCAACTGGGGCCGGGTTGTCGCCCTTTTCTACTTCGCCAGCAAACTGGTGCTAAAGGTGGGCAGCTGCCGGCAGTGAGCCCAGGGGTGCTCCCCTCAGACCTGTGAGGACCTGGGGACCGTGGGATCAAGCCCTGCAGTGGCCCCGTGACCACAGAGGGAATGCAGAGAGATAGCTGTGGACTGGGTGTCTGTGCCTTCATTTATTCATTCAACAAACATTTATTGGGCCTATAATAATTCAACAAACATTTATTGGGTGGTGGAGCTCAGACTCCTAGTTCCTAGGGGAGGAGAGCTGTGTGGGGCTGGGACGTCTGCGTTCTGAAGGAGCAGACCAGTGTCTGGACTTCCGGGTCCCCAGGGGCCACACCTCTGCAGCCACACCTTGGCCTACTATGTGCCAAGCTGGTATTGAGCACCGGGGGGACAGCACTGAACGAAGCAGGCTAGGTCCCTGCTCTCGCAGAGCTCACGTCGAGTGAAATAGGCTGATGTGATTGGGCACAGTGGCCAGGAAGACTTCTAAGAGCAGGTGACATTAAAGGCAAAGTTGGAAGGACAAGAAGGATGCAATGAAATGTAATGATCAGGAGGAAGAGGGATCTGGGGGAGGGGACAGCACGTCCTGGGTGTAGGACCAAGCCTGGTGTGTGGAGTGAGGTGGGGACAGAATGGTGAGCAAGGGGAGGGGCGGGAAGCCGGGGCAGAGTTGGGCAGGAGCAGATTGTGCGAGGTCTTATGGGCTGTTGTAAAGACTTTAGCTTTACTTTGAGTTAGACAGGAGTGATGATCTGGTTTTAAATAAGGGAACAAAGTGACCTGATTTATAAATTGAAGCGATTGGTCTAGCAAGTACAGATGCTCCTCGACTTACATGGCGCCGCATCTCCATAAACCCATCATACGTGAAAATATCGTAAGTCAAAAATGCATTTAATGTCCTGACAGATCCATAGTAAAGTCACAAAAACATTAATCTGAAGTCAGGGACTGTCTGTATAGCAAAATGATAACTGTAGAACCTAGGTTTTGGGCTGTGCGGCTGTTAACTGACATTCTTTTAACATTTTTTATGAAGATTCTTATAATACAATGTTGGGGGGAGGGGTGTCCAAATTATCCTGGCTGTCGTCGGTGCACGGGGGATTATGGGGTGCAAGGGCAGAGTAGGGCTACTGGTAAGGTGGTGCCTTTAATAGTCCCCGGGAAAGGTGACAGGCCTGGACCCAGCAGGTAACAGCGGAGGTGGGGGCGGCTATTTAGTGATGTGATTTCAAGATTGAGCCTGTGGGGCTTGAATGCGGGATGTGAGGAACACAGCGGTCAGGGTGACAGTGGCGCTGCTGCACACAGAGTTGGGGACACCAGGGGAGAAGCAGCAGCCACTTACTGCTAGGAGGGGACGCTCTGGGTGTTGGGAGAGCACCTCATGGGTCCAGGCTCGGGGTGGTCTTACCTGGGCTAGACAGCCCACTCCCGGGCAGTGACGTTTGACCTGAGCTTCGTGAGGTGAGAGAGACTTTGCTTGGTTGAGGAGTGTCAGGACAGAAGGATCAGCGTCTACACGGGTCCTGCTGGCAGGGAAGAGTTTGGTGGGAGTAAGAAAACAGAAGGTCAGCGAGGCCCTGAAGGGTAGAATGAGGTCAGGTCACAGCCTTCACGCAGGGCCTTGTGGGCCGTGCTGTCCCTCTAGGTCTTTGTCCTGGGGACACTGGGAGCCACAGAGGGCTTCTGAGCAGGGCAGTTGACAGTGATGCGAGCTAGTTTATAGTTTCTGAAGCTGACTCCCACTGTGGCTGAAAAAGAAACTGCAAATTAAGGCAAAGAACAGAGAGAAAAGGCTTGAGGTCACTGTCTCCAGGCAGTGGGGACCAGGCTGTCTCTTATGCCCACCCCGCTCCCTGCAGGCCCTGTGTACCAAGGTGCCCGAGCTGATCAGAACCATTATGGGCTGGACGATGGACTTCCTCCGAGAGCGGCTGCTGGGCTGGATCCAAGACCAGGGTGGTTGGGTGAGACCCCGTGATCCAACCCCACCCCACCTGGGACCCCACTGGGTCTTCCGGCACCACAGAGGGGCCCCCTCCCCATTTTCAGATCATCAGCTGTGGTCTGTAATGTGTTTCCTTACTTGTCCCGTCAACCAGATTCGTGTAGTATCTGCTGGCCTCCTGGTGACCTCTGACCTTTCCATGTCCCCAGACTTGATTAGTGCCTTGTGCCCTTCCTGGTGCCTCCACTTCCTCTGGAATCCCTCAAGTTCATTGACCTCAACTCTTTAGTACCCATTCATCTTAGGCCCTTGTCCCAACTCCTGCCCTCTGACCTCTGCCTCCCTGATCCATAGCGGGCTGACCCAGGGGCTGGCCAAGTTGCTTAAGTGACTGATGTCCCTGTCCCCAGGATGGCCTTCTCTCCTACTTTGGAACCCCGACGTGGCAAACAGTGACCATCTTCGTGGCCGGAGTGCTCACCGCCTCGCTCACCATCTGGAAGAAGATGGGCTGAGGCCCCCTGCTGCCTTGGACTATGTTTTTTCTGCATAAATTATGGCATTTTTCTGGGAGGGGTGGGATTGGGGGACATGGGCATTTTTCTTACTTTTGTAATTATTGGGGGGGGGGTGGGAAGAGTGGTCTTGAAGGGGGCAATAAATCTCCTTCGGGCCACACTTCAAGAGTTGGAGTCACTGGGCCCGGCTGTCCTGTGGTGACCTGGCCTGCCCACCCCACCTGCACCAGGCCACTGTCTGGTCACCGATGAGGTGGCTGCGTGGGGACTTGAAGCTCTGCCCACTCCCTCGACAACTTTTCCTGAGGGTGCCCAGTGCTGTGTGTGTTAGTGATGAGTTAGTCGCGGTCCTGCCTCCGTGGGGCAGGGAGGCCGGAGGCCGACTGGCTGTCACATCTGTCGCAGCCTAGGGTGATTGTGGGCCAACTCAGGCAGCACTGGGCAAGGTCTGAGCAAGCTTGAGGTGGGTGGCGGTGTGTGGTGCTGAAAGCACATGGCCAGCAGGCTGCAGAGCAGGCCTCCTGGCCGAGGGGACCAGAGCCTGGAAGCTGGTGCCTATGGGACCACAGGAAGCAGCATGTGTACCAGGCTGGAGGGTGGCGGAGAGTGACAGGGTGGCAGGATTGCGGGGCGGGGGGGGGCCTCGGGAGCAGGGTGAGGACGTTACTGGAAGTTGGGAGGCTGAGGAGGCTGGGCAGAGGCTCCAGTGTAGAGGCCCAGGCCTGGGGGCAGGTTGGGGGAGTGGTCATAGAGGAAGGGACCTGGCTGGCCACTCACAGGCTAAGGGGAGGAGCTGGCCTAGGGAACATGCTGAGCCCAGAGAGAGGCCCCTGTGAGTGTAGGCAGACACAGATGGGGACAAGAGAGAGAGAGGAGAAAAGCATAGAAAATGACGTCACTCAAGGAGAGTCACAGTATCCTTGTTGCCTGCCTAAGTTTTTCTATATGTATTTTTAGTTGTCCAGATAATTTCTATTTTTAGTAAAGACAGGGTCTTGCTCTTGCTTAGGCTGGTCTTGAACTCCTGACCTGGGCACAAGCCACCACGGCTCATCTTTATCTCAGCCCCTCCTCTGTCCTGCCACCTGTGGGCCCTTCCAAGTCCCCTCTCCACAGGTGGGGCCCACTGGAGGCTAAAGGTCTTTAAGGCTGAGGTATGAAATTTGGTAAATGAGTAACTAGGGCCCCACGGTCACCTGGGTGGCCCAGGCAGCTGCCCCTCCCCCGTGAACTCCCCAGAGATGCCAAGTCAGGGGAGATACAAGAGCAGAAAGGCAATGAGGGGAGACTGAGCCACCACCCCAAAAGGGCACAGTATGGCCACCAGCAGGATCTCAGGGAAAACAGGAACTAAAAGGAGGGTAAGACCAGAGAGACAAAGCACACAGCCGGGTTCCCAAAAAGGCGCCGCCTTGCTTGAGGGGGCCAACTTGGGTCTTAGCCAGCCCAAGTGCTGAGGGTCCCGCCAAAAGGAGTCTGAGCAGTGATGACTCCACCCAAAGGAGTCTGAGCAGCCGGAGGGGGATGAGGTCAGCGAGCTGCCCCACCCCCTCCCCCTCCGGAGCCCCTTCCTGTGCTGAGCTCAGCATGACTCAGCACAACTGCTGCACTGGTGGCCAGCTCAGAGGCCCCTCAAGGACCCCCAATGCCAGCCTGGCCCCTGCTGCAGATCCCTTTGGTCAGGGGCCAGCTGACCCGGGCTGCTTGGAGAGGCTCTTCTGCCGCAGGCCTTCACCTCTTGCCCCAGCCCCAGTGGCTTCGGCTCCCCCCAAGCAAGTGAGCTGCCGCCATCAGGGCACTTAAGTAGAGTCAAGATTCTGTCATTGTTGGTTCTACCTTCCTTCCATTCCATGACTGTGGCTCCTTGAGGGCAGGGTCCTGACTTGAGCCAGCTCTGTCTCCCAGACACCAACATGGACCTGGCACACTTTAAAAATGCACATTGATTGAAGACAAACATCCCATCTCTAGGTCCCCAGACTCTCCTTTCCCACAACCCAGACCTTCACTTTGGGAGCTTGAAGGCAAGAAAAATTCCCAGAGTCTCTTTCTTTCTTTCTTTCTTTTTGGGAGGGGAACCGTTCTCCAGAGTCTCTTCAGTTGCCTCCTAACCCTAAACAGCCCCCAGGAAATGCAGTCCCAGAAAGAGACCTCAAAGCTCTAGATAAATCATTTCATTCCTCATCTCTGCTCCCAGAAAAATACTGGGCCCCCTCAAAGAGCTCCAAGGTATTCCCAAAGGCCCAGCCAATCTCTGGGGACTTCAAAGGGCTGTCCAGGGTTCTACCAGCTGCCCTACCTCTTAAAATGTCCCTACTAAACTTCCAAAAACAATGCCCCCCCATGAACCCCAAGGCTTCAAAACTACCTCTTCCATCTTGCAGATCACCTCAAGGGCCTAACGATCTCCCAGGGGAGGGCTCCAGAAAAATATGGATTTTCCATCATAAAATCTCACATCTGTGTAAACCCCAGGGCTCCAGTCTCCCTTCCCCTAATCTCCCAAAGATATCCCAGGGTTCCCGAAATACCATCTCACAGTCTTCCAAACTTAACAATGATCGGGAGACATCTTGCAAAGCAAACCCCAGGCGACTGGAGGTCCTCTCCACACCTTTGAGATACCCCCCACGCCCCCAACACACATCCAAGGCTCCAGAAAAATCCATGCTCTCAGAATTTACAACCCTATAATCTTACTTTCCTGAGACATCCCTAGTCCCCAGGATCATCACTTCCCAGGGCTCTCAGTGGTCCCATAAATTTCTCACCTCCTAGAGAGAATCCCCCCACCCCAAACCCTCCACTTTCCAGAATCGGCCCAGGAGCCCAATTCCACATTTCGTAACAGCCTCGAGCTACAGGCGCGTGACTTCCCCACTTTGGGGTAGGGGGGCTGAGACTCGTATCTGCCCGGGATTGGTCAGACACAGCCTTCGGGCCTCGCCTCCCCCCAGCGCTGATTGGCCGACTGCTCGCCCAGAACGCCCCGCCCCAGAGGATCCGCGCACTATAAAAGCAGCCTCCGTTGTTTTATCCGCTCGCAGTGGGTTGGGTGGTCTCGTGGCTCTGTCTCTTGCTTCAACAGTGTTTGGACGGAACAGACCCGAGGACTCCCTTTCTTCCAGCCTCCGACTGCTCTCTGATCGCCTCTCCACTTGCAATCTCCGGGACCAAGATCTCGAGAAGATCTCTGCCATCTCCTGCTGCTGGAGCCAGCTAACACTTTTTTTTGTGGGTAGCGTCTTACTACCGAGCAACCATGAGCTCCCAGATTCGTCAGAATTATTCCACCGAGGTGGAGGCAGCCGTCAACCGCCTGGTCAATTTGCATCTGCGGGCCTCCTACACCTACCTCTCTCTGGTGAGTCCCTAGGACGCCCGAGGCCCAAGATCTCCCTGTTGCGCAGCTCCGGCCCTCTGCGCAGGCGCGGCTTTCTTTGTCCAGCCGGGGATCTGGGCGGAGTCCGCACCCCTGGCCTCGCCTCCCGCTAACCATTGTTCTCTCTGTCTATTCCCGCAGGGCTACTATTTCGATCGCGACGATGTGGCTCTGGAAGGCGTGGGACACTTTTTCCGCGAATTGGCTGATGAGAAGCGCGAGGGTGCCGAGCGTCTCTTGAAGATGCAAAACCAGCGTGGCGGGCGCGCTCTCTTCCAGGACGTGCAGGTCAATAGCGTAAGGGTAGCGGACTACACCTCCCAGCAGGCCGTGCGCGCGAGGCGCCGTCTCCCAAGCCGCTTAGGTGTCGCTTAGGCTTCTGGGAGATCGAGTTCGGTCTTGTGCAGGTTATTATGGCTGGAAATGGAGGCGCAAGTAGTGCTCCCAGCTTGCGGCTCTCCAGACCGCTGCTTGTTGTCCTGGAATGTGTGGTTGTAGGAGACAGGGAATTGGGGGCAGAGGGGCAGTGGTAAGCATAAGCTCACGCACTAGCCGTGATCCCCCGACCACTGCTGGGAAATGACGTTTTAGTCCTTTGGAGGACTTGTGTTCTGAGCTTTTTTATTTTGCGTATAGAAGCCATCTCAAGATGAGTGGGGTACCACCCAGGACGCAATGGAAGCCGCCATGGCCCTGGAGAAGAGCCTGAACCAGGCTCTTCTGGATCTTCATGCTCTGGGTTCTACCCGCACAGACCCCCATGTAAGTACCCACTTCCATCCTTGGCTACCCATATGAGCCTTTCTACTCATCTGTCACATAGTTACAAGTGGCAGCTTTGCCTCTCTCTTTTCCAAAGTCTGGATTTCTAATTTCTCTTCTCTCTCAGCTCTGTGACTTCCTGGAGAATCACTTCCTAGATGAGGAAGTGAAACTCATCAAGAAGATGGGCGACCACCTGACCAACCTCCGCAGGCTGGCTGGCCCCCAGGCTGGGCTGGGCGAGTATCTCTTCGAAAGGCTCACTCTCAAGCACGACTAGGAGGCTGCCAAGCCCAGCGACCACTGAGGAGCCCCTCTCAAAGTATCAGGGCTTCTGACTGAGCCTCTCCCTCCAGCCACTAGGCAGCTTTGTAACCACCCTGGAGTCCTCTTCCAAGCCTTGGACCAAATGGAAATAAAGCTTTTTGCAGCATCTGGTTGGTGATTTTGTATGTGGTGTGGAAAGCGAGGTGCAATCTATTTTGACAAGAATTCTGGATGAGCTGGGATGGCAGAGAAAGAGGAGTTGGCCCCATCTCCCATTTTCTTATTGGTTCTAAGGCAAGATCCTACCTGTAGAGTATGAAGTTGAGGGTTCTCTGCTTGCCTGGCTGTTAACTGACCTCCCCACATGGTAGAGTCAGACTCCAGGGAGTTGAATTTAGTAAAACCTGGGGTTGGCAGCTAGAAGTAGATAGTATTAGATTTCAGTAACCAGAAACAGTCCTGTTTAAGGAGTCAGGCATTGTGCCAAGCTCTGGAAGTACTGTCTCTGCCTCAATTATGGGAGGCAAGTAGAATTATTAGCCCCTTTATATGGGCAAATGGAGGCTATTGCTATACAATTTGGTTGGCAAATAGAAGGCACATACTTGGGTCCAACCTGCTCCAAAGGCTACGCCTTTAGTTCAGAGATCATGGCCTGTATGGTAATGCCTATGCAGGACACACACCGGACACTGAGGAATTATCACATGAAATTTAGGGCCAAATACTCCAAATGGGCACTAAAGAATCTTGAAGAGGTCTTAGGCATCTGCTGGGTCCAAACTCTAAAATAGGAGTTCAGTTCTAACCCCCTCCCCCTTCCAGTAGAAGAGGAATCTAAGTAGGGGCTGAATATGGTTCTTTTGTCACCTCAGCACTGTGCCCTTCCTCTCATCACACTTTGGTGGCTACTCACAATTTGGGGGTGGTCTCTGTCACACAGTGGCCAACTGGAAAGATTAATCACACCCCCAAATCCAAACAATCAGAGCTTTCTAATTCCCTGTGTAGTTATTGGTTCAGAGTTGCACGTTCGGCCCAGTGAAGATTTGAACTAAATGGAAAAAGATTTTTCCTAAAAATAGAGCCATTCAGAGGACAGAGACAGAGACCACAGAATCCTGGACACGTGCTTAAACTGGTGCTGTCCATCTATGTCCAATAAGGTAGCTATGAACCATGTGTGGCCACTGAATGCTTGTATGTGGCTGTCCTATAGATCTTCATCCTAGTCACGTAGCCCCTTTATGCCAAAGATCATGTGAGCCAAGTTGAGGGGTTTTTTTGTTTTGTTTTTGAGACAGAGTCTCGCTTTGTTGCCCAGGCTAGAGTGAGTGCCGTGGTGTCAGCCTAGCTCACAGCAACCTTAAACTCGTGGGCTCAAGCAATCCTGCTGCCTCAGCCTCCCAAGTAGCTGGGACTACAGGCATGCGACACCATGCCCAGCTAATTTTTTCTATATATATTAGTTGGCCAATTAATTTCTTTCTATTTATAGTAGAGACGGGGTCTCGCTCTTGCTCAGGCTGGTTTCGAACTCCTGACCTCGAGCAATCCTCCCGCCTTGGTCTCCCAGAGTGCTAGGATTACAGGCGTGAGCCACTGCACCCGGCCTAAAGTTGAGGTATCTTATGTGAACACTGGGATTTCAGAACAGCAATGCAGCCTTGCCAGAATAGCAGGATGAGCTAAGGGACCAGGGAGCGGGCAGGGTTGGAGGGGCCGGGGACAAGGCCCCACAAGTGCTCATGTCTGACCACACCTAGGATTCTTAAATATAGATGTATTTTTTTCCATCTCTGGACACACTCCAATCATACCCCTTCTGGCCTCCCCTTCCCAACTGCAAACCAAGCAGTGCACCAGACAGCACAGCACACACGAGGGGCCCCTCTCTTTCACAGAAGCTGGGGGCAGAGCACAGCTTGGCGATGGAAGAGCCTCGAGGTACATGTGAACCCAGTGGGATCAGGAGAAAGGGACCAGTATGCAGCAAAGTGGTAAGGTTCCAGGTTCAGTAGACGGGACCTAGAGCCTAGTGGTTTCACAGTGGGCTGGGCGGTTGGGGAGAGTAGGGGTGCGGGTGGACAGCCAGTTCTGCCCTCAGTAGGATTTCCTGGAGGGCACAGAAGGAGTCTCTCAAGATATGGAGGAGGATCTGGTCCAGAAAAGGCCAGAAAGGTGTCTACACCAAGACTTGCATGTTCTCCAGAAGGGAAGAGGAGCCAAGTGGTTCTGCCACCCCTGGTGTGGCCAAAGGGTGGGGCACTGCAGGAGGAGGGGTGGAGGGGTCCCCCAGCCAGAGCCAGACAAGCCAGGGAGGGCTGCCATGAGCCTATCCTGGAGCCCAAGTTATGGAGTTGAAATGGAGGACCGTCTGCCCTGGCTCTGCACTTGATTGTCCCATTAGCAGGGACACCATATGGTTTGTAGCACCTGGTGGCCCCCAGGCCAGGCCTGAGCACTACGTGCTTTATATGCTGCAGAATTTGCAAGCCACAGAGGGCTGCAGGAGCCTTAGCCTGAAAGCACCCGGCCAGGTTTCCTAAAACCTCAGGCACCACTGCAGAGTAATGGCAGATTGCTGCTGGCTTCTAGGATGCAGTCCAGGCCTGGGGGACTCCAGGGCACAGAATATACATTCTGGACCAGAGAAAGGCACAGCGTTGTGGATTCTGGAGTGTGGGGACTCCAAGAGCGGAGCTGGAGGCTGGAGTGTATGGCAGACTGGGTGGGGCCGTGGGCGACACCGAGTGTGGCTTCCACTCAGGATCTGGAGTAGGAGCTTGGGAACAGCCTCTCTGTACCCACCCTCTGGCGGGAGGCAGGAAAGGCTAGGAGTGTGGGGCGGGGGACTTAGTTGCGCTCCTCGCCCAGGGAGCTGGCAGGGCTGAGGGGGTCGCTGGGGGTGCTGAGCGAGCTGGAGGGCGCAGTGTCCACCGAGTTGCGCTTGCTCCCGCTGTTGG
>VSMD01127606.1:0-29585 GCA_008750895.1 Mirza zaza
GACTTTTTGATAAAGGCCATTCTCACTGGAGTTAAGTGATATCTCATTGTAGTTTTGATTTGCATTTCCCTGATGATTAGAGATGGTGAGCATTTTTTCATATGTTTGTTGGCCATTCTTCTGTCTTCTTTAGAACAATTTCTGTTCAAGTCCTTTGCCCACTTTTTAATAGGGTTATTTGATTTTTTCTTGCTGATTTTCGTGAGCTCTAAGTATATTCTAGTAATCAGCCCTTTATCGGATGAGTAGGATGCAAAAATTTTCTCCCATTCTGTAGGTTGTCTGTTTACTTTCATGACTATTTCTTTGGCTGTGCAGAAGCTTTTTAGTTTGATCATGTCCCATTTATTTATTTTTGTTGCTGCTGTGATTGCCTTTGGGGTCTTCTTCATAAATTCTTTGCCTAGGCCAATGTCTAGGAGAGTGTTTCCAACATTTTCCTCTAGAATTCTAATAGTTTCTATACTGAGTAAGGAAATAGCAGAGGATGTAAACAGATGGAAATCCATACCACGTTCATGGGTTGGCAGACTCAATATTGTTAAAATGTCTATACTACCCAAACTGATCTACAGATTCAATGCAATACCTATTAAAATCCCATCAGCATTCTTCACAGATATGGAAAAAATAATTTTACACTTCGTTTGGAACCAGAGAAGACCCTGCATATCAAAAGCAATTCTAGGCAATAAAAACAAAATGGGAGGTATCAATATGCCAGATATCAAACTATACTACAAAGCTGCAGTAATTAAATCAATCTGGTATTGGCACAAAAATAGGACTATTGACCCAGTGGAACAGATCTGAGAACCCTGATATAAAACCATCCTCATATGGCCATCTAATCTTTGACAAAGCAGACAAAAACATACACTGGGGAAAAGAATCCCTTTTCAATAAATGGTGCCGGGAAAACTGGATAGCCACTTGTAGAAGGCTGATGCAGGATCCACACCTTTCACCTCTTGCAAAAATCAACTCACGCTGGATAACAGACTTAAAGCTAAAGTATGAAACTATTAGAATTCTAGAGGAAAATATTGGAAAGCTCTTTATTTAATACTATTTAATTTAATAAATTTTATTTAAAAACAAGACAAATATGACCATTTTCATCACTTCTATTTAACATAGTACTAGAACTTTCGGCTGGAGCAATTAGGCAAGAGAAAGAAATAAAAGGCATCCAAATTGGAAAGGAGAAAGTCACAGTGTTCTTGTTTGCAGAGGACATGATCTTATATAGAGAAAATCCTGGGGAATCAACCAAAAAATTCTTAGAACTAATGAACAAATTCAGTAAAATTTCAGGATATAAAATCAACATACAAAAACCAGTAGCATTTTTATATGCTAATAGTGAACTATCTGAAAAGAAATCAAGAAAACTTTCCCATTTATAATAGCTACAAAAAAAAAATACCTAGGAGTAAATTTAACCACAGAAGTGAAAGATCTCTACAATGAAAACTATCAATGAAAACTATAAAACACTGATGAATGAAATTGAAGAGTACACAAATAAATGGAAAGACACCCCTTGTTCATGGATTGGAAGAATTTGTATTATTAAAATGTCCCTACCACCAAAAGAAATCTAGATTCAATTCAATCTCTATCAAAATGCCAATGAGGTTTTTTACAGAAATAGAAAAAAACTTAAAATTTGTATGTGATCACAAAATACTGAATAGCCAAAGCGATCTTGAACAAAAATAACACTGCTGAAGGTATCATACTACCTAACTTCAAAATATAGTACAAAGCTGTAATAATCAAAACAACATGATACTGGCATTAAAACAGACACATAGACCAACAGAAGAGAATAGAGATCCCAGAAATAAGTCCACACATCTACAGCCAATTGATTTTCAACAAAGTTTCCAAGAACATATATTACAGAAAAGATAGTGTCTTCAATAAATAGTGCTGAGAAAATTGGATATCCATATTCAGAAGAATGAAACTAGGCCCTTGTATTTCACCATATAGAAAAATCAACTCAAAATGTATTAAATACTGAAATTAATTACCAGAAGAAAACATAGGGAACATGTTTCATAATATTGGACTGTGCAGGGCTATTTTTGGATAAGACCTCAAAAGTTCAGGGAACAAAAGCAAAAATAAATAAATAATCACACTAAAATGCTTCTGCACAGCAAGGTAAACAACACAGTGAAGAGAAAACATACAGAATGGGAGAAAATATTTGTAAACTATACATCTGATAAGGGGTTAAAATCTAGAATATATAAGGAATTCGAACACCACAATAGCAAAAAATAATAATAACCCAATTTAAAAATGCACAGAAGACCTGAATAGACATTTCTCAAAAATAATGCCATTAGCCAAAAAAAGTGTATTTAAAAATACTGAACATCACTAATTACTGGGGACATGCAAATGAAAACCACAATGAGATATCACCTCACTCCAGTTAAAATGGCTATTATCGAAAAGACAAAAGATAAGAAGTGTTGGTGACGATGCAGAGAAAAGGTAACCATTACACACTGTTGGTGGGATTGTAAATTAGCACAGGCATTATGGGAAACATTATGAAGTCTCCTCAGAAAGTTAAATAAAGAAGTACCATACTATCCAGCAATGCTACAGGGTGCATATCTAAAGAAAGTGAAATCAGTATGTTGAAGAGATATATGCACTCCTATGTCGCAGCACTATTCACAATAGCCAAGATATGGAATCAACCTAAGTGTTCAACAATGAATGAATAGAAAAAGAAAATATGGTATATATACACAATGAAATACTATTTGGATATAAAAAAGAATAAAATCCTGTCATTTGTGAAAACATGGATAAACCTGAAAAACATTATGTTGTGAAACAAGCCAGACAAAGAAAGACAAATACTTCATGATCTCACTGATATGTAGAATCTAAAAATGTTGACCTAATGGAAGAGTGAATAGAACTGTAATTACCAGAGACTGGGAAACGTAGGGGGAAGAATGGGATGGGAAAGTTTGGTCAATGGGTACAAAGTTATAATTAGAAAGAAGGAATAATGTATGGTGTTCTATTGCACAGTAGAGTGGCAAATGTTAACAATAAGGGAATTTTGAATGTTCCCATCACAAAGAAATGGTAAACATTTGAGGTGATGGATATTTTAATTACTGTGATTTGATCATTATGTAATCTGAAAATGTATTGAAACATTACATTGTACCCCTTAAATATGTATAACTATTATGTATAAATTAAACATTTTTTAAAAATTAACTAAAAATATGAAGACACAAATAGGTTAAAAAAAGAAATGTATGCACTGTGCAAACACCAATTATAAAAAGCATGTGTGAGTATATTAATTTCAGACAAAGATTATTCCAGTGCAAAGAATATTAACAGAGATAAAAAAGAAAGAATATCAGCAGGGATAAGGTGGTCAGCTCATCAAGAGCAAATAACAAATCTTAAACATTATTCATAATATTAGAACTTCAAAAGGAAAAAAGAACAAAACTGCCAGGGATAAAATCACTACTATAGTAAGAGATTAAATACCACTCTATTTCAATAGTTCACAGAAAAGTAGAAAAAAAATCAATAAGGATATGCAAAATTTGGAAAATACTGTCAATAAACTGTGCCTAATTGAAACTTAAAGAAAATGTTACCAAATAAGTGCCAAGTACACATTTTTTAATGCACACAGAACACTTACCAAAATAGGCCATATTCTGGGCCACTTGTATGTGACTCATGGGAATGAAGTTTCTTGTAAAAGGGAGATTAAAATTTGTTTTAACTAAACTTTTAAATGAAAATGAAAATCTAATCAATCAAAATTTGAGGGATGTTGGGAACCTTCTAGCACTAAGCATCTATATTCCAAAATAATAAGGATTATGAATCAATGAACTCAGCTTTCATCTTAAGAAAAAGAGGGAAATTAAACCTAAAGTAAGAAAAAGAGAGAAAATTAAAAGGAACAGAAATAAAAACAGTGAACTAGGAAATTGAAAAAAATAAAGAATATCAATAAAGCTAAAATCTGATTCTTTGAGAAGTTCAATAAAATTCATAAACCTCTATCAGAGTGGTCAAGAACAAATGGGAGAAGAAAAAAATTTCCCTAATAAAAAAAAAGGTGACAATGCCACACATTAGTTGGATAGTAAATAAAAAAAACAAAAAAGGGTAAAGAATGTTGTGCTGATAATTTAAACAATTTATGTGAAATGGGCAAATTCTTTGAAAACATAAACTATCAAACTTCACTCAAGAGGAAATGGATAACCCAAATAGCCCATATCCATCAAATAAATTGAATTTATGGTTAATAACCTTCCCACAATTAGAACTCTAGGCCAAGATGGCTTCACTTAATTCTACAAAGCATTTAAAGAAATAATACTTTCAAAAAATTGAAAACCCTTTCAAAAAATTGAAAAGGGTAGTCAGTTCTTTCTATGAGACCAGCATTTACCCTGGTAACAAAACCAAAACATATTGTAAGAAAAGAAAACTATAAAAAAAAAACCCACATAAACATGGATGCGAGAATGCTAAATAAAATTTTAGGAAAACAGATCCAACAATATATAAAAATGATAGTACTAAGTGAGCAAGTTGGGGTTTATCTTAGGAATGCAGAGTATGTTTAATATTTGAAAATTAATGAAACTAATTTGCCAGATTAATAAACTGAAAAAAATCTAATGATCTCAATATACAAGACCAGTATGTGACAAAATCCAACATCTATTCATAATAAAAAAAAAAAAAAACACTCTCAGCAAACTAGGATAAAAGACAGCTTTGTAAACTTGATAAAGCATATCTATGGAAAGTTTACAGCTATCATAATTGTGAGAGACTGAATACTTTCTGTCTGAAATCAGGAACAAGACAAAGATGTCTACTCTCACCACATTTATTCAATATCTTGCTGGTAGTTCTAGCTAGTTCAATCAGGTAAGATAAATAAAAAGTATCCAGATTAGAAAGGAAGAAGTATTTGCTGACAGCATGATCACCTATATAGAAAATCCCACGGAATCTACAAAAATGATGCTAAAACCTACTGAATTTAGCAAGGTTGAAGATTAAAACATAACTACATACAAAAATCAATTGTATGTTTGTATTTGAGCAACAATTTGAAATTTTAAAAATATCATTTAAAGTAGCATCAAAAATATGAACTACTTTAGAAATAAAGCTAACAAAAGATGTATAACACTTATACACTGAAAATTACAAAACATTGTGAAAAGAACTTAAGGAGACTTAAATCAATGGATAGATACATTTTATTCAAGGGTCAATACACTTAATATTAAAATGTCAATTCTCCTAAATTGATCTTTAGACACTTTGCAATCCTAACTGACACCAAAAGTCTAGCAGACAATGTAATATTACAAGAAACCTGTAAAATTCCTATGGAAATGCAAAAGTTCTAAAATAACCAAAACAATCTTGATAAAGAAAAAATATATTGGTACTTCCTAATATCAAGATTTGTTATAGAGCTATAATAATCAAGACTCTACAGTACTGACATGAATGTAGACAAATTGATGAAGGGAACAAAATAAAGAATCCGTAAACAGATCCACACATACATGGACAACTGATTTTCAACATACCTATTGGAATTGCTAAAATTAAAAAGATTCACTAAACCAAGTATTGGTAATACTATGAAGGAAATAAAAGAACTGGATATTTCATACACTTCTAGTAGGAACATAAAATAGAACCATTTTTAAAAGTTGTTTTAAAGCACTAAATATACTCCTACCATATGACTTAGTCATTATACTTCTAGGAATTTTCCCAAAAGAAATGAAAACATATTTCTAGACAAAGACTTGCAAACAAATGTTTATAGCAGAAAAATAGATGATAGCTAGAGATACACACACACACATACACACACACAAACCCCAAGCTGAAAATAACTCAAATGGTCATCAACAGGTAAATGGATAAACAAATTTTGATATTACCATACAATATAATTCTACTCAAAAATGAAAAGGAATGAACTATTGATATAAACAACATGGATGCCTCTCAAATAATTATGCTAAGTGAAAGAAGCCTGATTTAAAAAGTATGCATCTTATTATTTCACTTATATAAAATTCTGGAAACATGCAAACTAATCTATAGTAACTGAAAGCAGATCAGGGGTTGCCTGGGAATTAGGGGCTAAGGTGAGATGGGGAGAGGCAGGAAAGATGTATTTAAAAAAAAAAAGAAAACAAGGGGAAAAAAGTTATAAAATTATTCTCCTAATCTAAGAAAGAAATCTCTTACATAAAAAATAGATCAAGAAATGAGATTGAAAATTACTATTAAAATTGTGCTTTCATTTGAAAAGTCATGAGTGTTTAACAGTTTTAAGTCCAGCTATTTATCTGGAAAAAAATAGTGCCTTCCTTTAACTTGTCTTAAATTTAGTGCTGAACAATTTTGTGAAGCATCTTTTTGTGTCCAGATTATAGGAAATGACAAGGAGTCATTGTAAACCTGAAATTTACTGACTGTAGTTTGACATAAATATTTACATACAAACATATCTAACAACTAGCAAGAAGTACAGATGAAGAGGACATACTTCATCATGCCTCTCGCAAACAACTGTTACAAAACTCTCTAAATCAGACTACTAGTTCCAGAGAGAGCAGTTGTAAACTCACAAGAGTAATTCTTGGTAAGTGTTTACTACACAGATGTTAGGCCGGCTACATTGGAAGAGCTGATTTCAATGAGCAATTAACCTAGTTAGTCCAATTGGATGTAGAACGGAGAACAGAGTTCATACAGCATCACACACCAACACCATCTCTAGTAGCCTTTAAAAGCGAGACTAAGGAATAGTTTGCCACAGCCATACTGCCAAGCATGCTCCTCTGCTTAGTGCCAAAGGAAAAAGAATTCATCCATCAGCTTGCCTGCCAGCTACCAGTAACAGCCATCTGTGAAGGAAGACTTTTGCTCCTCTGGAAAAAAAATCAAGGAAAACTAAAATGTAAGCATTCTCTAGGGAGCTATGCACTAATGACCCAGTGAAATTAAGCCCCAAATAGTCCCAGGACACTGCCCAGTAGCTGCAATGGACAGTTGGATGGATTTATAGCTGCTGAGTGAGGAAAAGGTTTAGACGAATTACACAGCAAATTGGCCTAGACTCAGCTGGGCACAAAAGTCTGAAAAAAAAAAAAAATAAAACCACAGATGGAGTCCTCTATGTAGAAACTCTAGGACCTGGCTAGTTTTCAGCTATCTGACTTCAGCCTCCTGGGTTTACAGACTCATTTCATTCAATCAGTGCTTCAGCACTGGTGAGAGCATGTATCTCTGGATAGATGATCTCATCTTCCACAAAGTCAAGATTTCTTCCAGGGCCACAGGGACAGATACAACTTTATTGCTAATGCTGCAATTAAAACGGCAGGCACGAGCTAGACACTGGTTTCCTGGATTTGTCTATGCAAGGGTTTGCTGCCAGTCTATCAGATTTTCTGCTATATGAAATTTTTGCCTTTCAATTTTTTGAATTTCAACCATAGTAAGAAATGTATTTTATATCATGATACAGTATCTACACATACACAAAGTTGTTTTCAAAATATTTGATAACCAGAGTGGCATGGGCAGCAATCTATCAGAATAGGGTATTAAGCAAAGACAGGAAGACATTAGTCATATACAAATACATACCCACCATACTGATGCCAATTGGCTCAATTATCATGAAACAGAAGTTTTGGCAACACTTATTCATACTATGAGCAATGCACTCATATGTTTTATTCTGTTCCATCCTTTTTCTTTTGTGTTTAAATGCTGATCATGACCTACTAAATTGCTTTCATGATCAGATAATGCATCATGACTTGCACTTTGAAAATCACTGCCCTTGACAACGTGGTTCATTTTTTATTGTAGTAAATTTTACATAACACAAAATTTACCATTTTAACCATTACCAAGTGTACAGTTCAGTGGCATTAAGTGCATTCACACTGTTGTACAACTGTCACTGCCATCCATCTCTGGAAATTTTTCATTTTCCCTAACTGAAATTCTGTGCCTATCAAACAATAATATTCCATTTCACTCCCCCTCAGCCCCTGGCAACCACCATTCTACTTTCTCTCTCTATGAATTTGACTACTCTAGGTACCTAGTCTACTTTCTATCTCTATGAAGTTGACTACTCTAGGAACCTGTCCTTCATTTTTAAGGAATAATGTTTCCAGGAAATAGGACAATAAAAATATGTGTGCAGTGAGAGAAAGGTGAAACTGGACAAGAAACAAGGGTACAATGGGACCATCACCAAAATGTGAAGTTCTCTTATGCTTAACGTATTACATTGCTAAATGTCTTATAGAAATATATTACAGACCAATGATAAGGATATCTACTAAGCCATATGAGATATTAAAATGTTTTATAGCGTGTTATCCAACATAACCGATTATATGATCTTTCAGAGGAAACACTCAGCCTCAACCATTTTTATTCTCCATTTTTCCTTCACTGGGCCAAGTGCCAACAGTGTGAACCCAGCAAGAAGCAGCACATCCTAGAATAGCTTTCAGCCAAGAAACAGGAGCAGACAGAAAACACAGCTTCCTTTATCATCAACTCTACTGAGTCTCTAATGACTTGTGTCACATTTGCATATATGCTTTTTACCAATTTGTGTGAGTTAAACACAGTTTTAACTTTTAAATTTGTGTGAGAGAAAATAATACGAGGTGGATGGAGAACAGTATTACAGAATCTGTTTATATTTCCCAGAATGTGTTTGTTTCTCTTTTTCTTCTCACAAAAAGATTAATAATATGCTATTTATAGTTATTATTAGCAGTGTTTTTTAGCTTTTGGAGGAAGTCACACTATAACTATTCAGACTTTGTAACTACTTATATTTACAATGCTTACTAAGTATTTAAGCATTTAGACTTTGTCATTAAGGATTTTGTTCCTATCTTGGGATTATGTTTTGATAACTATAATGAAAGGAGTTGTATGAGAGCTAAGGCAAAGGATAGAGCCCCTCCGAGAGGGCAAAGGAACAAAGTGCTTCTCAGGGTCAGACTATTATCCAAGATTCACGGTAAATTTATAAAGTAAACAATTGGAAAACATATTCACATCTCCAGTTTGGAGGTGATAAACTAAGGATCCAGAAGGTAAAGTGTTTACTCGAGTGGTGGAATCTGGATAAACACAGGTCTCTGTTGTTCTAGTCCCATTCTCTCTTTGGGAAAGTATTACTTTTTCCATTCCTTCTAGTTCAAGATTGCATAAAACAAATAAATCACATTGTTCACAAATAAATACTGTCATTTGGAATGATAATTGGGTAATGGACATTTCATATGAATAATAACTAAGAAGATATCATAGAATTAATTTAATGGCACTTAAAAGACAAAAAAAAAAATTGAAGTAATACAATTAGTGATCAAGAGATAATATAATTAGCCATAGCCATGAATAATACATTGACTATCTTTCTATGTGACAAGTATAATGTTAGTCACCTTTACCTATAATATCACTTTTAATCTTCACCACAACCCTAAGGAGTTGGTAGTATTCTTAGCTGGAAACTCTGTATTCAACTTTAAAACTTGCTGAATAATTTATAATTGGGACCTTGCTTTCAGAAGATAAATTTGACAGCTTTATGAAATTTAAATTTATAAGGGGGAAGCTGCAGGTGAGAAACCTCAGTTCAATAATGGAAATAAAAAAAAACAGAGAGGATTTTATTTAAACACATTCAGTTAGTGTTAACAGTTCAATATTGGGGCAGAAATTCATCAAACACTTGTAAACGTGGGGCCGATACTCATGAAATTGATTGGTCTGAGAAAAGATTCAGGAGTGATTTGCTACAATGGTGAAATCAATGAAGTTATAAGAGAATGGAGATAATACGCAATGATAAGAGCTCAGAAATTTAGAAAAAGAGGAGGAAGAGCAAAAGAGAAGAAATGTTGAGGGATATAGGAGAATCAGGATAATGCCAGGAAGAGAAATAAATGAGAGACAGGTTGGAGAAGGAGATTGCAGGCAACTATGTCAAGTGCTTCAGAAAGGTTAAGGAGGACGCTTATGGGGAAGGGTACTTATAAATCATAAGGTCAAAAATAGACTCCACATGAAGCAAAAGAGTTAAAAGGTAATGAGACGCCATTATCATCTTTTTAGTTTAAGACATTGTAAAAACATTTAAGGATTATTATAACACATGTAAATTATGAAGAATGCCTCAAAGCAATCCCATTTACAAAAAACAAGATACTTAGGAATAGATTTAACTAAAGATGTGAAAGATCTCTACAATAAACTACAAAACACAGATGAACAAAATTGAAGAAGACACAAATAAATGGAAAGATATCCCATGTTCCTGAATTGAAAAAAAAAATTATTAAAATGATCACACTATTCCAAAGCAATCTACAAATTCAATGCAAGATCCACCAAAATACCAATAAAATTCTTGAAAGAAATAGGAAAAACAACTAAAAACTTGTATGGAAACACAAAAGTCCCTGAATAACCAAAGCAATACTGAGCAAAAAGGACAAAGCTGGAGGCATCACATTACCAGACCTCAAAATATACTATGAAACTATAGTAATCAAAACGTCATAGTATTGGCAAAAAAGTAAAAAGAAAAGAAAAAACGTAGACCAACTGAACAGAATAGAGAACCTGAAAATACAGTCATATATTTATAGCCAACCGGTTTTCTTTTTTTATTTCAAAATATTAATATTACAAGGGTACAAATGTTCGTGGTTACACAATTGCTTTTGTAATGTCTGTGTCAGGTCTATAAGTGTGCTCATCACCCAGATAATGTTCACTGTACCCCATTAGGTAGGTTTTCACCTATCCCCTTCCTTCTCCCTCTCTACTACTTGATTTCCATTGAGTTTTACTTCCCTCTGTCCACATGTGTGCTCATCAGTTAGTTCCAATTTAATAGTGAGTACACGTGGTGTTTGTTTTTCCATTCTTTAGATACATCACTTAAGATAATGTTCTCTAGTTCCATCCAAACTGTTGCAAAAGGCATTAATTCATCCTTTTTTATGGCTGGATAGTATTCCATGTGCTCTCTTCAGCCAACTGGTTTTCGACAAAGGATCCAAGAACACACATCGGGGAAAAAACAGTCTCTTCAGTAAATGATACTGGAAAAATGGAAATGTCCATAAGCTGAATAATGAAACAAGACCTCTACCTCTCATGATATACAAAACTCTACTCAAAATGAATTAAGGACTTAGATGTAAGATCTCAAACTTTAAAACTAGTAGAAGAAAACAGGGTAAATGCTTCAGAACACCAGTATGAGAAAAGATCTTATGGTTAAGACTTCCAAAGTGCAGGTAACATAAGCAAAAATAGATAAATGGGAATATATCAAACTAAAGAGACAACCTATAGAATGGGAAAATATATTTGCAAATTATTCACCAAACAAGAGTCTAATATCCAGGATATACAAGGAACTGAAACAACTCAACAGAAAAAAAATAAACAAATAAGCTAATTTAAAAATAGACAGAGGATCTGAATGTACATTTCTTTTAAAAAAGACATACAAATGGTCAAAAGGTATTTTTAAAAATGCTCCACATCATTAATCACCAGGGAAATGCAAATGAAAACCACAATAAGCTATCACCTCACTCCATTTAAAATGGCTATTACCAAAAAGACAAAAAAGTAAGGAGTGTTGGTGAGAATGCAGAGAAAAGGGAACTCTTACACACTGTTGATGGGAATATAAATTAGTACAGCCATTATGGAAAACAATATAGAGGCTCCTCAGAAAGTTAAGACTAGAACTACCATATGATCCAGCAATCCCACTACTGGACTTATTAGTGAGCATGCCTGTTGTTTCTGCTTTAAAGCCTAAAGTTCTGTTAATTCAAAGTCACTAACTAGAGAGAAGTTACCTTGGAATTCTACGTCTATCATACAACAGAATAGAAAATTTACAGGTTATTGAGTATGAAATGTCCAATTTCTAAAAGTGCTATTTTGACATTTGATATCTCTGACATTTTGCTTTGACACTTCTTGTTTACTTTTATTGTGAAGGTACATCCTCACTCTTGCAAACACACATTTTGGCTGGTGATTTTTTGGAGCAATTTTTGTAAAACTATAGATAAGTCAAAAAATTGTGTTATTTTCGAATATGAGTTCTATCATAGATCAAATGTAACACAGGTAGCTCAAAATATCAACAAAGTGTTTAGGAAGGATGTGGCTAATGATCACACAGTACATCAATGGTTTGAGAAGTTCAGTTCTGGTGATTTTAATCTTGAAAATGAGTCCCAAGGGTGACCTGAGACCAAGGTGGATAATGATGAGCTGAGAGTTGTAATGGAACCAAATCCATCTCAACCTATGCGTGAATTAGCAGCAAGGTTTGACATTACTATTCCAACAATATTGGACCATTTGAAACAAATTGGCAAGGTAAATAAAGAAGCTGGATAATGGGTTTCCCCATGAAGTAAATGAGCATCAGAAGAGAAATTGTCTCGAAGCTTGCCTTTCTGTGCTGTCACCAAATAAAGGCAAACCATTTCTGCACTGTACTGTCACATGTGATGAAAAATGGGTTCTTTTTGACAATCCCAAGCATTTGACACAATGATTGGATAAAGATGAAGTACCAAAACACAGACCAAAACCGAATATTGATCAAAAAGAGCTAATGGTGTGTGTTTGGTGGTCCAGCACTGGTATTATCCAATATAGCTTCATGAAACCTGGTCAATTGATAAAAGCAGATGTCTATTGCAACCAATTGGATGAAATGATGAGGATGCGATTACGTAGCCAAGATTGGTCAATAGAGACAGGCCAATCCTCTTGCAAGACAACACTCAACCACATTTGCACAAACAACACTGCTTAAATTACATAGGCTGGACTTGGAAACTCTCTGTGATCCACCATATTCACCAGACCTTGCACCAACTGACTACCACTTCCTCTAGGCTTTGGAGCACTTCTTGCAAGAAAAAATATTCAATTCTCAATAAGCTGTGGAAAACACCTTTCAAGATTTCATCGCCTCTTATTTCCAGGTTTCTTCACTGCTGGCATAAACAAGCTACCATTAAAGTGGCAAAACTGTGTCTATTGTTTAGATGCATACTTTGGTTAATTGTATTGCTTCTTGTTTAAGATGTAATAAACTACACTTTTGATTCAAAATCGGACATTTCATAATTAATGGCATAAATAAAAGAAGAATCACTGATAGCAATGTTATAAAATTAACTCTTCAGTAACACAAAACAATATCTAATTTCATTCAGATTCTGCAACCAACTTTACTCCCAGCTTTAAGCATTAATATTCTGTTCCTTCTACATACGCTAAATAAGATTTTTCTATGATTAAAAGCAACAAACTATGTCAATAATCGTACATTTTATGGATAAAAATAAATTAGTTTAAATCCCCTTTTGGCATATGCAGTATCAATCACTCTTATGCTAACATAATACTTGAATTAAACATAAATATAATTGTTTTGCTAAAATTGTATTCAATTTACTATTATATAAATATAGTTCATTGATATATTTAAAGTAATATGTTTATTAATTTCTAAATTGCAACATAATAGCTTTTGTGGTTAGATAAATGAGTTCTCAAGAGTTTTGCTATTAAAAACCACTGAAATAACAAAAATATAGCATATAATTCAGAATAATAAGAGTAATAGCATTAGCTATAATTTATATATCACTCCCTATGTGCCAAGTCTGAGTTCACCCATCTTACATATATTAACTCTTTTAATACACATAATAAGCCTACAAGAAAAGTGTTAGTAACCCCATTAATATTAATTCAGCAAACTGAGGAGAGAAATGGTACTGAATCAGTGCATTTGTTCAAAGTTTCTTAGTCAAAATACTCATCATTTCCAACACACAATGTAGATTCTTCAGATATCTGAAGTATCAGTTCACAGTTTTCATTCAAGCAAGACAATAATATAATGGCTTTCTATATTTTAAATTTTAAAAAAATCCTTTATGGCTCATATTTCTCTTTTATAAACCTTCAAAATTTAACAAGAAACTGACACAAGTGTCCAATTCTCTATTAATACTGCTAACATAGAAGATATTATGTCCATCTTCAAATATATCTGTCACTAATTACAAACATTCATAAGCATATCTGTCAAGAACTTGCTATAAACAAAACCATTCTGGTTCATGATGCCTTTTCCCCAGTTCAAATTCAGGGAGACTTGGATGAGCTCAGCAAGCACTCCCCTCGATTGTCTTTGAGAGAAAGAGATAAAAGAATGACACTTCAACTATTTCCAACTTATTTGTATGTATACTAATGCTACCCAGGAAATAGATTACGTAAAGTTCAAAGCAGGGAACTGAGTTAGGAACTTCATTTTGTATTACAATGATTCTGGGTGCCATTTACATAGTGCATCTGGGTCAAGGTTGTTTAGTCTGTTTACTCTGTGGACTCATTATTCCAAGAATAATGATTAACTAATAAACTCTAGTACCTTTGAAGCACTTTCTAGGTCCCATACTTCTAAGTGCTTTATACCCATTATCTCATTTAAGCCTCACATTAACCTTTCTCAATTATACCTATTATTATTCCTACTTTTCAAATGAGAAAATTAAGGCACATAGAAGTTAAACAATTTACCTAACACCACACAGCTCATAACTGGAAAAACTAAGACTCAAACTAACAAAATTTCAAAGTTCCTACAGTATTTAGGAAGTCACTTATACCATTTCTATAGCATTCATATTCCTATGTAAAAATGATCAGACATTCTAGAACAACAAAGCAAGCCTTACTATGCACATTCATATAGGAACAATTAAACCTAAAAGCATAATTAGCATATAGCATGAATGTTAATAGTATTTCTTGCCCAAAGTTAACAATTCTATTTTTTTTAATTTCCAAATCTGTCTAGAAAAGATTATATATCTTGTATTTACAGGTGATAAAGATAAAATATATTATAATCAAATTATATTTTAATGATGACTTAATAATCTTATTTAAAATAGTGTCTGAAGATATAAAATGTATAGAATAAAGGCAAAATGCTTTCTAATATATAATATTTGGCCACAATAATTAGCCACTAAATAATTTTTTTCAAAACACATTAGCAATTGGCACTTCTATGAATTGGCATCTCATAGCAACTAAGACCTGTACCATGTACCAGTGACATTTTATACCTTACCTCATTCCTAAGTGTATGTATGTGTGGAAATATCCCATTTTAATTCAAAAGCTCAAATTTCAATGCATACTAATATTATATCATGCTAGATTCAGAAAAAATATTTTTTGTTTTGAACAAAAATGTACTTAAAGTATATTTTGAATTTTTGCCAAGTAAATTTTTTAAAAATATTCATTGCCCATAGCTCAAATGGCAATATTGATATAGAGAAATCAGTAAGTAGAACTCATTAATGTATTCTAATATGACAATAATCTATTTATATACTCATGACCCAGGATGGTTTCTTCTTGATGAGATTAATAAATTAAATTAATGTACAAAACATTTGTTAGTATTTGACTCAGAAATACACAGCACTAACTATGAATGCAGTTATACTATAGCCCCTACAATAAAAACTCAAGGATGGAAGGTAACAAGCAGCTGTTAAGATTGATTACTTCGAGTGGAGGGATACAGAGGACGAAGAACATGGCTGGTTTCCCCCACATTGTGTTGTTTCTGTGCAAGGAACATGCATGATTTTTATTTTTGTATCTTACACTTTTGTATAAATGTATACCAATTAGGAAAATGGTATATAATCTTATGTGTGCATACATGATGCATCCCCCACTACATGGATAATACCTGTAGTAACTCCATGTGAAAACTAACCTTTTAGTTAGTTAACTAAAGATGATTAGGATCTATGTAAGCTGAGAAGCAAAATATATGAAGATGTAGAGGTAGAAATGGGAGGAAAGGTCATGTATGCAGTTTAGCAGGAAATTAAGGTTGGATCAGTGTTTTTAAGTTTAGGCAGGAGAGCTGAAATTTCCAGAATGAAAATAACACTGAAGGACTTGGTCTGGAAGGAGTAATGCAAGATGGATTGAAGGAAGGAAAGACTGGAAGCCATGAGGTCAATGTTGTCACAGCCTCACATCCTTACATGTGAATGCAGCACAATATGCAATCAGTAGATGTTTACTGAATGCAGGCAAAAATGAATGAACAATAATATAAAAAGGGAAAGGAAATCTGGTAAAGACATCTAGACATGGTAGTTATGGGAAGTAGATGAATCACAGACGACACCTAAGTTTGGAGCAGTGTGAAAATACATAGCTTGAAAGTGTGTGTGTGTGAGACTACACTTATGAAGAGGCAGAAAGCGTAGGGTTCCATGTGCAATCTCTAAAGTCAGGCCACCTGGGTCACATCACAGCCCTCATACTTACTGGTTAGCTAATTTTAGGCAAGTTGTTTAACTACCTTGAGCCTCAGTTTTCTCATATTTAAAATAGTGATAGTTATTGTACCTTCTTTATCTTTAAAATGGCATAATAATAGTACCCATCTTACATGATTAATTGGGATAATAAAAGTAAAACACTCGGCAAACTATCTTACACATAGTAAGCATCAATAAATGTAACTTATTATTTTCACGGCTTTTTATTTTCATTTTCACTGGGGTCAGCCTTCCTGTGACTATTGTTCTTTCAGGTGTGGTTTAGCTTCAGTTGACCAAGTCTCAAGGAATTTGTCATAATGAAATTATGTCATCCACATAGCTTTTTACTAAAAGAACAGCACAGGCATTGATTATTAACTAATCCATAATTCTAAAAGATTCATGATTTAGAACATTTTTAAATTTAAAAAAGCATCACTCCTACAACATTTTAACTCATAACACTACTTTATTTTCTTCATAATTTTTATATCGGAGTTTTTTATTCTAAGGGAAAACTAACTTTTACCCATGACTGAGTATAGAAAAGCTTGTTATGTAGTACCTTTGTGAACCTACTATACTATTTTGTCATCAGTCCAAAGTACCAAGCCCTTATCAGCGTTAGCAGTCACCTCTGCCATAGAAAGGAGATCTCAATACCTCCAAGCACAGGAGACTTAAGTTGGAGGCCACTAATGTGGTGATTTCTATGCAACTTCCTAATCCCATGATTTTCTGCTTACATAACTGGACACCCTTCCACGTCTGCAAGGGAATCACAGGAGTGTGTTAGAGTCCTCTTGCAAACCACATTTCCTCTCCCATGATCTTTGCTATCTGAACAAAGACTTCTCTTGTAGAAAAATAAACACGAGTTTATTACTTTATAATTTACAGTTTTCCCAAATATTGATAAATGCACAACATAACATTTTTCTGCAAAATAAACCCTGCCCAACATTTTAAATTCTGCCTCTATGATTTTCAGTGTATCAAACTTAAACCCAGATTCCTAAAATGAGTTCTACTTGTTCTCTAATGGAGGGAAAATTGTTTTAAAGGAGACTTAGCCATGACTTTGGGGTTTTTTTAAAGAGGTATATCTGTAACTTTAGACCATGACTTCTCTGTTTTTAAATATAGATGTTTCTGCTTATTAAGTACACTTAAGGAGATTAAATGTAGATTTATATAAGGAGGAGATGATTAGGAAAAGCAGTGATGGCAATCAAGAGCAGATTAGACTTATTGTTTTACACAGTATGATTTCTATTGCTTACAAGTGGCTGCTCTAATAACATCTAAGCATTAATGAAGTTTAAATAATGTGACAGAAATAGCTAGTTATCTCCCAAAGACTTGTACTGCCTTCTATATTTCAGAGTTGTTGCTAGAAAGCAGCTGCCCAGCTAAGGACTACATTTCCCAGCTTTCCTTGGGTCTTGGTAGGGTCGTTTGACTAATTTCTGGCCAATAGAATAAGAGAAGTGAGGTGTCCTATTTACGGGCCTGAGTCAAAAGAGTCTCCTATGCAATTCTCAGTGATCTCTCTCTCTCTACCCTCCATTAGCCAGTTGGAAGTACTTACCTAAGATAACCTTGTAAACCAAGTGTGGAAGAAGTAAGGATTCAGTCAGTCTGTTTCTGTGAGTTTAGGTGATACTAAGATCAACCTACCACCATTCCTGCCACTGCCAAGTGGGCAGGAATAAACTTTTATATTATGTTAACCTATTGAGATTTGGTGGTTTATTTTTACAGGAGCTAAATTAACCTTAATTAATACATACTGTCTAGTTACTACACAGTAAAGAAAAACTACATTAACGCTATACAATTTACATCTAAATAAAAATAAACATTTCTCAGGGAGGTTTCACAATGGCAATGTCAACAGATTTATAAACAAATATTAGTTATTAGTAATAATAACACATGAACATTTTGTTTTTATAATTGACTGACATTTATTGTGTGCTTACAATGTGTCATTTGATATGCATTATCATATTTAATTCAGGAAAACCTTACAGTTGAAGAACATAAAGCATAAAGATGTTTGGGTGACTTGCCCAAGATTATTTAACTATTAGTTAACAGAGAAGGGATTTAAAACACACAATCAATTGTAATATTATTATGTGGTTAGTGAATAAAAAGAATATTAAGAAACCAATACAAATAAAGCAAAGGAGTAAGTTCATTGTTCATTCAATTAGGAAGTGTTTATGTGCAGGGCATGATGACATTCAAGGACTGTGGGAAATAAAAATATGCGAAGGACATGGACCATGACACAAGCATATTAAAAACTAGTTGGAAACATAAACCATGCACAAAAATAGCTACAATAAAATACAGTATATGGTAAATGTCCTATAATATTGCAGAGTTTTATGAGAATTTAGATGAAAAGGGTCACTTTTAGCAGGGAGTCAGAGCACATTCTGTAGAAAATAGCACTTAATCTGGCCTTTCATGAGTGGGTAGAATTCAACAGGCAGAAGTAGGAAAAAAATCTTTCAAGTGGACACATAAATATCCATAATCAAGAACAGGAAATGGTTGAGCAAAGAGCTAGAAAGACAAGTTGGGACCGGTTCAGAGTGGATCTTGGACATCGAGCCAAGTTTTGACTGTATTAAGTAGATAACAGAAGCCATTAGCAGAGTTCTATACAAGGTAGATAAATCTAATGGCAAGTATGGGTTGAACTAAAGGATTATAATGAGTCTGAAGAGCCTCATCTTTGTAGTATACTATAAGAAACACATCATGGCTATAAGATTAATGATAGCCATAAGGTCCACTTGAATATCTCACAAGGCCCATACTATGTGCTATTTAGCAGTATGATGCAACCTGACCTGTAAATTTCCACCTTTAGCCTGAGGATTTTCAGGAGACAAGACCACCTCAGCACAGATGCAATTATCAGTGACCTTAAAACAAAACCTACCATTACAAGAATAGCTTAAACTCCCTTTATGAAAGAAACACCAGATAACTGACCTTGACTGAATGCATATATTAAAAAGGGGGAAGGATCCCTCAAACTCTGAGAATAGTGTCTGGATGGAGATGCTGTCAGTAATTTGATGTCCTGACTATATCTGGCCCATGCCACCTGCCTGCTCCTGCTATCTACCTTGCAAAAGCACTGCCAAAATAAACTGCTTGGCATCAGACAGTGTCTTTGATATGAATCAGACTAAAGGGGAGAAGTCACTCCTGAAGAAGCTGGTTAACTAAGACCACCCAAGACCCCTGAACACAATGTCTCGTGTTAGTGCAAGGGTTGTTTTACACTTTATTTTTCTTTTCAATAAATATTTACTAAAGACAATTCAGAAAATGCAGATAAATAAAATATGGAAAATAACCTCTCGTTTGCTATTACTTCCTTCCCCAGTTTTCCCTTAAAATAAAAACGAAATATGCTTTGCAAAAATAATATCAAACAATAATTTTTGCTTCATAACTTACTTTTTAAAAACTTCATCATCACAATGATTGCATTACTTGACAAGTAATTTAACTTCTGAGTCTTAATTTCCTAATCTGTAAATGAAAACAAACATAACTTCCTGTCCCTCTGCATGTGACTGGGCCTAGTCAATGACAGAGAAACTATAATAATAATGAAAATAATACATATTAGGACAATATGTCCCAATTAATATTAGGATAATTTTTTATTTTAAAATAGTAAGGGGTACAAATGTTTTAGGTTACGTGGATCACTTTTGTAATGCTTGAGTCCCAGCTTTAGGTATGCCTGTCACCCAAACAGTGCTCATAGTACCCATTAGGTAGGTTTTTGCTCCTCCTCTCCTGTCCCCTCCCGCTAGTTGATATTTTAAGAGAGAAAAAGTGACAAAATAAGCTATAGAGATAAGAGACTGTATGATGAGGAGCTTATGTGGTTTTGACTTACTGGAAATCTTAAATATACACAATCAATTCCCAGACAAGAATTTTTTTCCCCAAGAGATAGCTTTTTATTTTTTCCTAGTCCAAACGTCGTCTTAAAGTTAGTACTTTAAAAATGTTTTCTGCGTTAAGTGGCAACTAGGTATGCCCTCGGTCTTTAAAGACCAATCCATAACTCCTTCCAGTTCTGATGCAGATGAGTGCAGCATGGAACAGCCATAAAAAGGCCACAATGAGTGAATTTTAGCAAAAAGCAATAACAGTGATATATAAAAATGACCACAATAAACATAAATCAGCCACCTCAAAATGACATATTGATATAATTCAGTGGTCTCCTCCACCAACCTCTACCTTCCTCCAGGCATTTTTCTCCCCAATTGCTCCAAACTTCATTCTCAGAAACTTTAAATCACAGTGGCGGCTCTAGGGAGCCTCTGCTATACAGTTACCTTTACTTTTTGCTTCCATCATCTTTCAGCAACACCTAAGGCTGCCAACTCGCCAAAACGGACCCTCCCAGGAGTCCAACATCAGCTGTATCATTCTTTCTCATAGTCCAGCAGCAGGATGCCTGCCATCCTCACCATGAGTATGGACTCCACATCCCCATGCATGGGGACTTTCAGCCAATCGACTCAGATCATTTCTCTAAAGCCTCAACTTTCTCTTTATCCTTCTTACTCTTCATTACATCTTCACTCATTCTGCCTGTTCCATATTGTCACATTTATCTTTTTCTGTATCAAATAGAATGTCAAACCTGCACTCGAATGTTTATAGCAGCACAATTTACAATCGCAAAGCTGTGGAAACAACCCAAGTGCCCATCAATTCATGAGTGGATTAATAAAATGTGGTATATGTATACCATGGAATACTACTCAGCTTTAAGAAACAATGGTGATATAGCACCTCTTCTATATTCCTGGATACAGCTGGAACCCATACTACTAAGTGAAGTATCTCAAGAATGGAAAAACCAGCACCACATGTACTCACCAGCAAATTGGTATTAACGGATCAACACCTAAGTGGACATATAGGAGTAACATTTATCGGGTGTCGGGAGGGTGGGAGAGGGGAGGAGGGGATAGGTATATACAACCACAATGAGTAAGATGTGCAACGTTTCGGGGATGGACACACTTGAAGCTCCTACTAGAGGGGGAAGGGGGGCATGGGCAATATATGTAACCTAAACACTTGTACCCCCATAATACGCTAAAATTAAAATAATAAAAAAAATTAAAAAATAAAAATAAAAACAAATAGAATGTCAAAGCCCATTCCATAAAAATTACTCATTTCACTGCTTATATTCTTTTCCCTGTGCTTACTAGGTAAAAGTACCAAAATGATTATTCACTTGGGGTAAGTAATATAACCTCTCAGGGTCTCAGTCTTCTTATCAATAAAACTGGGATAGAATGAACTAAAATTAGTGGATTTTAAATTTTTGTTAAATACTGAGCTCCTTTCTCCAAATGCTATGGTACACTGACATACAGAGCAAAGTTCTCCAGTGGAGCACCGCTCTGAGGCATGGTAGAGTGGGATTACAGAGCTTTTCCACTGGATGCATCATCGCCCTTCCTTAGAGCGGCACCTGAGATATTTCCAATTCACAACACCCCAAAAAACACATGAAAACCTTTGAATTAAGTAATCTATAAGCCCCTGTCTAGCTCTAATATCCAATGAGTCTATTCAAAACAGTTATATAGTAAGAAAGACTGAGTGGCAAGGAAACTATAATGTTGCTGAGTGTCAACTTTAGTTTTTCTGAAATGCCTCATAAGCTGTATCACATTTATTTCCCCCTAATAATGCTATTATACTCATGGTTACCAAGGAAAAGACTGAGACTGAGAAAGTATCACTTAAGTTTACATATTTTGTAGGAGACTAAACAAAAGATTCATACCCTTCCTTCTTCCATTGTTGCATATTACCTCTAAAAGAGATCCCTTCTTCTTAACCTAGTCCTCATCCACCCATTTTTACTGATGAATTAGATTCTCTTACAGATCTTGTTTCAAATGTGTTCAGTATATCTGACCTATTATGGATGTTTGTATTTACTTATCCTAGTGAAAAACAGAATAGGAAGGAGTAGGTTTGTGAAGAACATTAAAAAATAATAGTTTTGACTTAAAGAGAAAAAAAGAGAAGATAGCATTGATAAATTTATAAAGTTAAATATTTTCAAAACCTATTTTAAATGTACTAGAAAAAATATGATTATTCAAAATATTTCCAAAAATATATTTTTAATTTCTCTAATTCCATCTGATACCATCAAATCCATAGCACACATTGGCTTTCTCATGCTTAAAAAAATTTCTTTCCAATGGTAACATGTGAAGATAAGCAAATCTAATCTCTTATAAGCAGTTGAATTCCATATCCTTAGAATACCTTTTATGCAAATCCAATTATGTCTGAATAACTACAGAAATAGTATTAATTGTAGAAAACATACTAGGGATCTGAACTAAAAAGCTTGTTAGATACTGCATTATTGTTCTCTGTTTATCAGCTTGTGTCTTTCCTCAGTTTCTGTGTTATCTTTGCACTTTTTCCTCTGGCAGATGTTCAAGGGCGAATTATGCAATTAAGAATCCAAAATTCTACTTCATCCAGATGCCTAATTTGCTAACTATTCACTTGTCGAAAACACTTGTTTACTATCTATTACATAATGACTACAGCTCAGAACAGCTTCTGGTTTCCATTTCATGAATTGATACTGAAAATCTGACAAAAGTCCCAGAAGGCATTTTTCAGTGCCCATTCCTATGCAATTTTATTAAATTTCATAAATTCATCAACATCTGGGGGAAGAAACTTTCTGCAAAAAAGTTTTAAGTTCCACAATAATTGGGTATTTTTCTTTTCAAAATCCATAGACAGGTTTGTGGAATAATAATAAAACTTTATTTAGCCTCTAAATTTTGTTAAAAGTATAGGTGTTCTTGAAAATAGATACTCTACCCTCTCCAGAAAATATATTTTTTCAAAAAGCTTGCACAAGTCTTAACAGTCTTTGTTGAATTCTTAAAGAAAACTGAATTTACATCAGTTTCTCCTGCTTCAACAATTACTGACATACCCCATTACTCCAAGGATTCTATCTACTGTGGATCAAAGCTGATATGGTGATAGTGCATCTAATTCATTTACATTAACATAAAAAGTTTATAAAATGGTGGTGGAGGCATGGGAAGGAGAGGGTAGTTGAAGTAATAGGATACCAATCATTAATATACTGTGTTCAACCCTAAATGTATCTCAACCTATCCAAAAAATGCAAGAAATATAAGCTGAGGTTAACAATAACATCTACATCCATTCCCTCACTGGTTTTTACTTAACTCTAATAAGCAAGAGTTAATGTGGTATGTCTATATGCATCTATCTATCTATCCATCTGTATAACTGTCTCTCTCTTTAGGAATACCAATATTCAGAACAATCTCTGTCAGAGTAAGGCATGTAAAAGAAAGAGTAGCAGGAGAAAGAAAAAGAAGGAAGGAGGGGAGAAGGGAAGAAAATACAGAGAGAAGGGAAGAGAGAGATGAAAAGAAATGAGAAAACAAAGGAAAAAGAAATCAAGCTTAATGATACCACCTTTTGTTTCAATCTGACTAAACAAGACACCCACCGAGTATTTGATGATCCTGTGACTAAATGAATGAGACAACAAAGTGAAAATGACTCTACTTGAAAAGGAGATGGATTCTAGTCCAAGCTTTTTCCCCTAGCTGGAAATTCAAAAGCTCACCTGGCCGCTCAGGATCTCATATGTAAAATGAAGGAGTAGAACTAGATGAATTGCAATTCTAGCACTAACATTCTATGAGATAGTTTTTACAGAGGGATCTATATAGAGATTCTTGTTCATTGTTTTGAAAATATTATGCAATTAGTGGATGGATGTATCTATCTATGAAACTCTGAGAGATGTCTGTATCTTCCCTAATTGGTTGGTAAGAGAGGCAGTTTATTTTTATTGCCTGCAGACACTAGGGATTTATTCAATGATTAGTTCCTTTTCTTCTCTTTCTAAATATTTATTATCTATGCTACCTATAGGATTGGAACTTCATTTGATAGGGCTTTACACACACACACACACACACACACACACACACAGGCACACAATTAAACGGGGATGCTGAAACATCTCATTACCATATAGACTAATCACTGCATGTAACAATGTCTCCTAACTTACCTGCTTTAGCTAGAAGGTAATGTACTTCATACTGATGATTAAGTATTTAAGCATAGGTTAATGACTTGAAAATTCTCAAATTTTTATTATATGGCATCTGTATTGGTTCTTTTTATTAGATAATCTAGGAAGCAGTTAGGAAATAAAAAGAAAACCAAGACACACCTACAGTTAAATAAAAGTTCTCTTTCAGAACCTAAATAAGAATTTTAACTGTTAACCACTTACTGAGTATTATCTTTTAATAAACTCAATTTCAAGGAAAAAAGGGAAGAAGAAAACAAATAAGGAAGGGAGGGGGCGCGGGGTCACGGGAGAGATAGACCCTTAGAAACAAATGCTATTTCAGAGCTGGTCTAGGAAACTGTCTTTATATCATTTAGACTGTGACTCACAATAACATAAATTTGCAATTAAGAACTCTAATAAGATCATGTTTATCCTCTATCCTTACAATTCCACCAGCACCTGTCCAAGAGAACATTAATTATAACAATGTATTTATACAATGTAATTATAACTTTATGAGTTTAAAATTCAAATTTTTAAAAAATTAACTCATTTTCTGCCATGTCTCAAAACACATTCCAAAACTTAAGAAAAGAGAATTCTTAAGTCAGTTTACCAAATTTTGAATTATTTGCATTCCTGTAGAGCTTTTAGTTTATAAGGCATTTTCTTAGGCATTATCACCTTTGAGTTTCACAGTTTACCTCTGGGATAAATTGAAATTGTTAGCCCCATTTTATAGATAATTATAGTTATAAGTGATTAAATGAATTAATTTAACTATGAGATAGGACAGAAAATCAATTATAATCTAAAGCAAAAAACACAAGAAATTTATGATAGGTTTCATGGATAATCTCTTTTATGTACACATTTTGCATATGATAATTCCTCATTCATTCTGAAGGATCTGTATGCACTAAAAGATAAAATTAATGTGTGCATTAATTCAATCTGTGGCTACCATAGCTTAAAAACTGTTCATCTCTCTCTCTACTGAAGATGAAAAACATGAATCCAAAATATTAAAAAGTGGTTCTTTCATCCCCTAAATCTTGTAACTTGAGCATTGCAGATTCAAATGAATCATCTATTTGACATCAATTCATGTTCCCATTTGCCATGAGGTCTTGAATAGCACTAAATTGGGAGCAGTAGCAAGTAGTGAAGGAAACCAGTGGTGTTGCTTTCATTCCTTCCCCCTACTCTAAGCTACAGAAACTTCAAAACCACCTACATAATTCTAAGTCAGAATAAAAACGCAACTGTGAAGCATCAAAATGCAGAGAAAACAAAATTGCTACAAAACTAAGAAACTGGTAAATAGGAAAAAATATTCATTCACTGTGCACCTTTCTGGTGCTAAATGTCACTTCTTCTGAAGGTCTCCCCAACTCTTCAGATACAGGAACTGTTCCTTCCTGTAGATTTGTTCCAGAGTTCATTCATATCACCATGCTCTTAGAATATTACATGATGATTTTGTTTATGCTTCCTTTTTCCCCACTAGATTATGAAATACTTAAAGTAAGAACTAAGTCTTGACTTTTGCATTCCTAGAGCTAGCATATTATCTAGTATATGGCACATACATCAGCATGTATGAATATGTAAATAAGTAAATGAATGAATGACTCATGCTGAAGGGAACACAAATATATTCTTTAAGGAGAAGAGCTTAATCAGGAACAGAAAAAAAGAGCCAGGACTATAACCAAGGTTCATTTTCAAGATGCTTCAAGTCTTTATGACTGATAATTGTGATTGCTCATTTATTCCATATATGTTCTCTACAGTTTTATCTAACTTAGAAAATAAGATGGTAGTTATTTTGTATTCCCTGTAAATACACTAATAGCCAGCATATGCATTTAAAAATCTCATTTAAAGATTATGTGAAAGAATCTTTTGATTTTATTCTTCATGTACCCAAATAAGCATAATATCTGTATAATTTTTACTTTTATACCAATTATAACTTTTTATAAAAAGATTTCAAAACCTGTTTCTTTGGATCAAGGCCAATTTTAGTAAATTATATTCAACTAAATAAATTTCAGTGGATGTACCTTTTAATTTTGCTATCTTAAAGCTCAGGGCCTCTAGACCCCTAGCCACAAATACAGCTTCAATCTGGGCAAATCGCTGTGAGCATCTCTGTTTGCAAGCCAATAAAACAAGTAGTTGTACCACATGACTTCACAGGTTCTGTCCTGCTCATAGCATTCTGTATTGGTGTAACTGCTCTTCTGGAATCTTATTATAAACTCCACAGTGGTTTTAGAAAATAATGATAGTCTTGCCTCTCACCCTTCAAACCTATCAAGTCCTTCAATGTTTACATCCTATCAGTGAGAATTCAGGCATGAATGTTTAGGGCAAAAAGGAGGGGGCTCATAGAATAATACACCAGGACCTGAGATAGGACTCACACATGAACAAATAGAAACCACATGCCAAAGCCACTGGGTGAGACTTAGGATTGGCACCTAAGACAGCCAAGACCTTATGTTCACACCCTTATAAGAATCCCCTGCTTTTGTGGGTGTGTGTGAGATTTGCAATTTGCTTCTAACCAGGAGAAGATGGCAAAGTGATGGAATGTCACTTCGTGATTATGTTATGTTATATAATATTGTCTTGCCACCACACTAGCTCCAGAGTCTCTCTTCCTTTCCAGCTGTGAAGAAGCTGCCATGAAGTAAGTGGAAACCAATGCTATAAGGAAGTACTCGTAGGTTCCAGGAGCAGAGGGCAACCTCAGTCCCACTGCTACAAGGAAATAAATTCTGCCAGTAACCTGCATGAGCTTGGAAACAAATGCTTACCCAGCTGAGCCTCTGATGAGACTAAAGACCCACCCAAAAACTGAATTGCAGCCAGGTGAGATGCAGAAGCAATGAGCCCATTTGTGCTGCACCTGGACTCCTGACCCACAGAAACCATGAGATAAGAAATGTGTGTTGGGTTAAGCTGCTAAATTTGTGTTAATTTGTTACATAGTAATAGATAACAAATACAGCTGTGAAGGTAATGTTGGTCGTTCCATGCCTACACTTTGAATAGGGTGTTCATTAGTGATGTATACTTAGGTAGTAGAAAGCATGCTGACCCATTTTATCTCCTCTAGCAAAACAACAATAGATATAGCTATTTTATTTCCAAAAAAGCCAAAACATTTTGTTCTCTTAGAAAGCTAAAATAAAGCACACCTTGGAAAATGAATGAGGAATTTACTTGCGAAATAACTGAGAAGTTCTTTGGCCATTTTCCTTTCATCTCAGGTCTACTAATACTGATAGTAACAAGTCTTAAATTCACTCATTCATTCACCAAGTATTTAATGCACTTTTGTTTTGTAGAAAATGTGAAAAGTGCTCTGGGAATACGGACATGAATAAGACATGGTTACTGCCCTAAGAGAAATTACAACTTTGTTATACTAAGTTTTTTTTTAATTTTAATAGATTTAGGGGGTACACGTGTTTTTGTTACATGGATGAATTGTATAATGCTGAAATCAGGGCTTTTAGTATACCTGTCACCAGAATAGTGTAAATTGTACCCGATGTAACTGATAGACAATATTTTTCATCCCTCAATCCTCTCCTATTCTCCCCATTTCTTAGTTTCCAATGTCCACTACATTATGCTAAATTTTGAAAATGTTTGTCAAAGCAAAAGAGTTTAAATTGCTATATGTCTTAAAGGATTATAATTTCAGAACAGAGAAAAATAAATGTATTAGAGTGAAATTGCCTATATGAACCCATCTATAAATTTTTTTATTAAAACATGATTTCAGATAAATTATTGTGGGAATAAAATTTACTCTTATGGATGGGTAATATTTCAGTAGCTGGATATATGGAAGAAAATATTCTATGGGGGAAAAATAGTGAATAAAAGAAAGGAACTTACAGGTAAGAATGAAGGACACATTCAGAAAATAATTGTTTTGACTTTTGACTTGAAAAGCATGATGGTTTATTGAAAAAAGCAAGAATATAGGATATACTGTCAATTAAAATATATTGAGTGCCCAAAGTAGGCTAAAATGCAAAGGAGGATCCAGACAGAAGAGAAAGACATCATGTACATGTATCCTAGAATAAGCACAACAACTGATGGTGTGAGACAGATGATAGAGAGAAATTGAAAATCACTTTCGAAAAGCAGAAAAGAGAAATCTCTAATAAGCTCCATCAGGAACAAAAAAGGAGATATCACAACTGATCCCAAAGAGATAAAACATATAATTTGTGAATACTACAAAAATCTTTATGCACACAAACTGGAAAATGTGGAGGAAATGGACAAATGTCTAGAAACACACAGCCTCCCTAGGCTCGACCAGGAAGAAATAGATTTCCTGAACAGGCCAATCTCAACAGCTGAAATAGAAACAGCAATTAAAAATCTCCCTAAAAAGAAAAGTCCTGGTCCAGATGGTTTCACACCAGAATTTTACCACATTTACAAAGAAGAACTAGTACCTATCTTGCAGAAACTATTCCACAACATCGAGAAGAACGGAAACCTCCCTGACACCTTTTATGAAGCGAATATTACTCTGATACCAAAACCAAGAAAGGATGCAACAAAAAAAGAAAACTACAGACCAATATCCCTAATGAATATAGATGCAAAAATTTTCAACAAAATCTTAGCTAATCGAATCCAGACGCTTATCAAAAAAATAATCCATCACGACCAAGTGGGTTTCATCCCAGGGATGCAGGGATGGTTCAACATACGTAAATCTATAAATGCAATTCACCACATAAACAGAAGCAAAAACAAAGACCACATGATTCTTTCAATAGATGCAGAAAAAGCTTTTGACAAAATTC
>VSMD01127611.1:0-31888 GCA_008750895.1 Mirza zaza
GAGTCTGGGGGTGGCTGAGTCTGGGGGTCTGGCTGAGTCTGGGGGTGGCTGAGTCTGGGGGCCTGGCTGAGTCTGGGGGTGGCTGAGTCTGGGGGCCTGGCTGAGTCTGGGGCCTGGCTGAGTCTGGGGGCCTGGCTGAGTCTAGGGGTCTGGCTGAGTCTGGGGGCCTGGCTGAGCCGGGGGGTGGCTGAGTCTGGGGCTGGCTGAGTCTGGGGAGGCCACAGGGCCAAGGGAAGCTGCCCTGAGTGGTTTGTGCAGAAGGCTGTGGGGAGGAGGGGCAGAGGCTCTCCTCTGGGGACAGGGAAGCCTAAAGCAAGAGAATGAAGAGACCAGGGGTGAGGGTGGAGGTGAGGGGCCCACCAAGGGTGGAGACAGCTGCCTGGGATAAGTGCAGGCTGGGTGCCCACGGGAACAGACAACAGACACAGACTAGGTGGTGGGAAGGGTCAGTGTTCCAAAACTTACCAGGATGCTGGGTTTTTCACCTGGACGACACCTTCAGGAGGGCAGCTGTGACCAATGAAAGGGAGTGGTGGTGAGAACACAGTGGAGGAAGTGAGTGGTGGATTAGGTTACTCAATTCAGGGGTGGAGTTCCTTAGGGTGCAGGATGCTTTTGATGGCTTTGAATAATTAATTCCCAGGTCAGCTCTTGGATGCGTACTCATTTTACAGATTCCTAGAGTTTATATTGGGAAGGGAGCTGTGGGGTTTTCTAGCCAGTCTTTCCATTTTACAGATGAGGAAACTGAGGCGCAAAGGAAGTGGATTGCCACATGGATTCCTCTCATCTTTGCTGTGATCTCACAGCCCCTGTCACCTTCGGCCACCCCAAGTCTCGCCACGCTGCAGCTGCCTCAGGCTTCCCTGCCCTACTGTTCCACAGCACTGAGGGTCCTGAATGGCTTTCATGTGGAAAGGTAGCGGCTCACTGCAACAAAAGGCCTGGAACTTACGTTGCTGGTGGTCTGGTGGCTTTCTTCCCTGGCCCTAATGCCTCTCATCTCTACCCTCCACCCTCCACCCCACCCCTGCACACCATTCCTACCTTTCTCGTCTTCCACTTCACTCCCTGACCATCCGCTCTGAGCACAAGCCCATCTTAGGGCCTTGCTGTTCTTTCTTGGCTTATACACTTGGCATTGGGTCTGAGGACCCCACCGCTGTGACAGCTACCACCCATGGAGCCTAGACCCTCTAATTTAGCAAGAAAAACTTTTGGAAAAAGTGGAGATCCCACCCAAGTCCAAACACATTTTTAAAAACAGTATTGAGTGACCTTAGAAGTGTCACATTTGCTCTTGATTACAAATGAGAGGACTAATAGAGGTAGAGCCACAAACACTAATTCAGCTCCCTCCCAACCCCCTACCCCAGTGATCAATGCCTCAGTCTCCTCCACCACTTACACTATCTCTTGCTCCAGGCATCCCAGGGCCCGGAGAGCACTCGAAACCTGCCTCACTTAACCTGCCTCCCCACCCCAAGGACGGAACCTTTGAGTCCAACTGTTCCTCAGTATTTGTCACCTCCCTTTCACATGTTGGGGAAGAATGCAAGGCCACTTGGACAGTGGATGCTAAAACCAGACAGAGGATCATTACACACACAGGCAGGTGAGAGCAGAGCTAGTTGAGCAACTCCAGGCAAGGACTTTTCCTTTCTGAGTTTCAGTTTACTCATCTGTAAAACGGGGCCGATAACAGAATCCAACTCACTGGTTTGTGGTGAGGACGAAATGAGGAATTACCTGTAAAGCGCTTAGGACACACACAGAGCACGAAGCTAGCTTTTATTTTTGTGATCATTATTATTAGAATAGTTTATCGCCCAGTGATGCTGTACTTCCCACTGCGCCCACAATCGAGGGAAGCAGTCAGTGTGCTCTCAAGACTGACTTGGGTGTACATCCTACTGCGCTTTGACCCGGACAGCAATCGTCATACCGGCTGCAGTGGTGAGGGCTTACTAGCTTCTAGTTTCTGGGCAAAGTGCTTTTCGGAATTTGTGTCAATTAATCCTCACATCGACCTCATGAAGTATGTACTTTCTGGATGAGGAAACGAGGTCTCTTGAGAGGTTAAGCAACTTACCTACAGTGACACAGCTGAACTAAGTTTTAACAAGTTTAAACACTTTTAGAAAAATCTGCTCTCAAAATTCTACCTTTTGTCCACCATGACAAGGAGCTGGATCTCAGCCTCAGTTTTCAGAGCTCCGTTAGACACCTGTCTGTCCCTGACAGCCAGAGACAAAGGCTGCAGAGAGGGGGACCCAGGTTTGACATTTCCCAGTGGCCCCAATCCTTGATGTTTATTACATTTATTTAATTTCCACTGAGCCCATCACATGCATGCGTATGGTGGAGGGAATACAAAACTGGCTTCCAGGCTGGGTGGGGTGGCTCACGCCTGAAATCCTAGCACTCTGGGAGGCCAAGGAGAGAGGATCACTTAAACTCAGGAGTTCGAGACCAGCCTGAGGAAGATTGAGACCCCCATCTCTACTAAAAAAATAGAAAAATTAGCTGGGCGTGGTTGTGCGAGCCTGTAATCCCAGCTACTCCGGAGGCTGAGGCAAGAGGATCCTTTAAGCCCAGGAGTTTGAGGTTCCTGTGAGCTAGGCTGATGCCACAGCACTCTAGCCTGGGTGACAGAGTGAGACAACAAAAATAACAAACAAACAAACAAAAACATCAAAACTAGCTTCCAATTCTGGCTCTGCTGTTGATGGTCAGGGTGAGCTTGAACGAATCATTTCTCTCTGGGCCTTGGCGTGCTCCTTTGGAAAACGAGGAGATTGTTCTAAGTCTGTCCTGTTCAGAGTGGTAGCTACTAGCCACAAGTAGCTATTTACATTTAAATTAATTAAAATAAAATAAGGGGGGTGGGGGGCAAGGGCAATATACGTAACCTTAACATTTGTACCACCATATGCTGAAAACAACAATAAAATAAGAATTTGATTCTTCAGTTGCACTAGCCACATTTCAAGTGCTCAGGAGCTACCTGTGAGTAGTGGTTACCATATCGGACAGTCAGATCTGGAACATTTCCATCATTGCAGAGAGTTCTTTTGTACAGCACCGTCTAGGTGAAAACGTAGTTGCCTTCAGCTCTAAGGTTCTGCAATTTATCACCCTCGTTCTCAGAAGCCTCAGAGGAGGCTGAAGTTTCCAGATCCCTTCCATCAGGAATATGACTCCAGTCTTTCAGACTGGACAGCTCACCTGCCTGCTGTTGCTGCTACAGCTGCTGTTGTGATTAGAGTGGCCGCTGCTGTCCACGCTGTGTGTGACCCAAGGCTTGGTGGCGGTCAGAGCTCTTCGGCAGGAAAAAAGTGAAGCAGACGTGTCGAAACTTCTACCCGGGCTGAGAGGGAAATCCAGGGGGAGGTGTGCCCTCGGAGGAACAACGAGGTCTGTCCTGGGACTCTGACCCCAAGCCGAGGTCCCACCTGATGACTCTGGCTTGAGCTCTGGGGTTTTCATACCTTTCTGTCTAATGGCTTCTGGAGGAGCCTGCTAGTCTGAAGGTGGAGGTTTGCCTGTCCACCTTCTGACTCAGCGTTTTGAACCCGCACCTCTTTTGTTAACAAGGAAGAAGCAGGCATCCTAGCCCCCTGCCGCGGAGAGACTTGCCTGCACTTGCACGCACAGTTTCTTCCTTCCTTCCAGGGTCAGGATGAGAAGCATCCCTCCTTCTGTTTCCGGTGCATCCCCGCACCCGGCTGCGTGACCCGCTGCCTCTCTCGTCCTAGAGGATCCTGCCCTCTGTCTCCTCTGTCCCTCAATGGGCTCTTTCCGCTCTGCCCCGACCTTGCTTATGTCGTTATCGCCCTCCCTCTCTGTCCTAGGACCCTTCAGCGGCTACTCTGCCATGTTCTCCTTTCACAGCAAATTTATTGAAAGCGGAGTTAGCGGTTGCTCTCTCCACTTCCTCACCTCCCTGCGCTGTTCAGCAAAGACCCTGCAACTGGCTTCCTTCCTATGCACCACTGAAATGGCTGCGCCAAGGTTCCCAACGACCTCTGGGTTGCTAAACCCAGTACGCACTTTTCTTAAATAAAACTGCTTTAATATTATAAAAACAATGCACAGATATTGTAAAAAACGCAAGCAGTACACAACATGTGAAGTAAAACTTGAAAGTCTCCCTTCCTTTCCTGTCTTCACCCAGATCCTTCCCCATACAAATGCAAACACACTTTCCTTCCTTCTTTCCTTAATAAAAAAGCTGTTTTTACTAGTTATGTTGTCCTGCACCCTAACAATGCGTGGCAGACCTTTTCTATATGAGTACATGCAGATCCATCTTCTTTTCAGCGACTGTGTAATAGTCCACGGTGTGGGTGTATCATGGTTTATTTGATAATTACCTTATAGATGAATGTATGAACATCTTTGGATATAGGTATTTGGGAATTTGTATGAGTGTTTCTGCAGCTTAAGTGTAATTTTTTGGGGGGTGTAATGTCTGTGTGTATCTAAATTTTCATAAATACTACTAAATTGCCCTTCAAAAAGACTGTGCCAATTTACTTTCCTATCATGAGTTTATGAAAGGCCTGTTACTCTGTGTATTCACTACAAACACTGTATGTGACCAATTTCTTTCCCAGTCAGATACTAGGAAATGATATCCCATTGTTTAATTTGTATTTTCTTGATTGCTGGTCAGGTTGAGTATCTTTGACTATAGCTATTTGTATTTTTCTCTTGTAAATTACTAATTCTCACCTGTTTCCCTTTTGCATTGGATTGTCATTTTGTCATTGATTTGTAGGAGCTCTTTATATAATGTGGGAGTATTACATTTTTAAATATTTGTCACTGATGTTAAAATATTTTCTTCCAGCCTGCTGTATGCTCTTTAACTTTATGCATGTGCAACGGTTACCATTCAGGTCTCATCTTGCTTGATTTCTACCTTATTGAATCCTGCTAATGCATTCTCTTCTTATTTTCCCCCATTTCTCTTGGTCTCTTTGTTGCTTTATTTCTCAATTCATTCCTCAAGTATGAATGTTCCTCAGGGTTTTATCTTGGTCCTCTGCTCTTCTCACTCCACCTGCTCTCCCTAGAGGGGTCCACCTGCTTCCGTGGCACCAGCTGTCCCCCAACATGCACCAGGGTCTCCCATACCTCTTGTTCCCAGCCAGCTCTGACGTGCATTACCTGCTGCATCTCCCCCGGGGCCCACAGGTGCTGCAAACTCAACATATTGAAAACCCATCTCTTTGCTTTCCTGACACATGTCCTTCTCCTGCTGAGGGCTTCCTCGTGCACTCCTCTGCCAACCCGGAGGTGTGCCCACCCTTCACACGGCCTTGCTCTTGCTCTCCTCAGCACGGCTCCGGACTGTCTCCTCCTCCCCATCTTGCATGGCGTTAGGCAACACTTCATTCCCTCGTGCTGCGACGACAGTAATATAGTCATGCATTAGTTGTGGGTTCTGGAGCTGGGCTGTCTGAGATAGGATCCATTTACTCATCCCAGACTTTGGGCAAGTGATTTACTCTCACTGGGTCTCAGTTTCTTCATCTGTAAAATGGAGATAATGGGAGCACCTACTGCACAAGGTTGTTATGTGGATTAAAGGAGTCTGTATTTATAAACCACTTAGAATGAGGCTTGCACTGTTAGCTGTTCCTCCTCCTCCTCCTCCTTCTCCTCTTTCTCCTTCCCGTCCTCTTCCTCCTCAACCCTTCCTCTTCCTCCTCAACCTTTCCTCCTCCTCTCCTAAATGATTTCTGTCTCAAGTCCCCTTTCAATCCCCCCTTCAATCCCCCCTCCACTCTGCTACCAGAAAAACCTTTCTGAAATGTGAATTTGATCACCTGTTTTTATATATATAAACATATATGTGTGTTTGTCTCTATGGCCCCAAACCCATCAGTGTTTATCATATCAAAGATACTTAATAGGTTTTTGTCGAGCACTGAATGAATTGACAAGTAGGAGAAACTGATGAATGTTGGGGCATCCCAGTGACATTTAATTTAAAGTAATAATTATGTTGCCCCAATTTCCCAGGGCACCCTCAGCCTGTGAGCACAATGAAATCACATCAGTAGCAACAAGCGAGGTTGCACTGGCTCAGACCCCATTGCTCATGCAGGACTTCAGCCCTGCACAGTGCTCCTTGGGAATTTGGGGGGAGTCTGTTGGGGACGTCTCCCCTGTGCACCTCTGGGATCTGCTGTTGCTGACACGTGCTCTGGAGTCACTGCTGAAGGACGGGTGCCTTTGCAGTGCCAGGCCCTGCGTTGTCTATGGTGACCTTTGCAGATCTCTCTGCTAGACGGTTCCCCAAATCTAACTTTTCTTTGTAGAGCGTTTTTGCTCTTCGTTGAACTTGGTGGGGACTCTTTGGGGACAATGTTGAACTAGAGGCTGGTCCTTGCATTGCCCGTCCTTTCTCTGGACAGCAGGAGGAGGTCAAGCTCCCTCATTCCTGGCCCCAGATTCCCTTCCGATGAGTGCTCTTCCGGGAGCACCCTGCCTCCTCTTTGAAAATAGGCTTCTGTTGTGCCCTCCCCACTCAGTTCATCAGGAAAGTCTGAAGTCCATGCTGGAATTCCTGCTAGAATAGAATATGAGCTCTTCTGCTGTAATGAGAACCCTACCCTCATTAAAGTACGTGGATAGGTCTGATCGCCAGGGAGGGACTTCTGTCCTTTAGGGTAGGGGAGACTCTTTTGCCCCGATTACTCCTAGAGCCCCTCATTTCTTCCCTCAACTTTGTTACTGTGTTTGCTAAGGAGAAATTCTCACCAGCTCTCCAGGGCAGAAACTGCTGTTGCAAAACTCTTCGTCCATGCAAAGCCAATGGGATGCAACTCTGTGTGGCCTTGACCCCAAGAGGCCAGCCACGGGCTCTGGTTGGAGCCACAGGGTTGCCCAATAGCTGTAGGGGCTCTGGAAGAGCAGATGGTGACAGTGTGAATGCCTGTCTGGGGCCACAAATCGTGCCCTGGAGCCTGGGCAGGGCAGCTAATTGTCTGTGGTAGAGTGGGATGCACACTTGCACACTTCTTCTGAAACAGTATTCTCAGAAGCACCACAATTAGGTGTCCAGTGAATGACATGCAACTTGTGTAACCCTTCTTGGATGGATCAGGGGACATGCTCTTACACCCCCGCACTCCGTAGTAGTTCTCATAAACTGTTTTTATTAAAGTCTGGCTGATAGAGCACTGCGCAGAGAGTCTCCTGAACTCAGCCCCTCTCTCTAGGCACTCACAACCTAGGACAAGTCACCACAGTGGTTGGTAGGGGAGGACAGAGAGGCCCAAGTCCTCTCCCTGTGCCTCCTCCCCTGCCCACCAAACCCAGACACCCTGGGAGTAACTGGAACTCTCCCAGACTGCTGGTGGGAAGGTACAACTTATAACCTCTCTGGGAAAGAGTTCAGTAGTTTCTTACATGTTAAACATGTAGCCGTCACAAGACCCAGCCATTTCATTTCTAGGTATTTACCCAAGAGACATAAGTGTATGTCTACACAAAGGTTTGTTCACAGATGGTCACAAGAACCTTATTTGTGTATAGCCCCAAACTGGAAACAATCCAAATGCCCAACAACAGGTGAATGTATAAAAAGAAATTGGCATAACCATACAGTGGAATTCTACTCAATAATAAAATATATTGTTGGCTGGGCGCAGTGGCTCATACCTGTAATCCTAGCACTCTGGGAGGCTGAGGCAGGAGGATCCTTTGAGCACAGGAGTTCGAGATCAGCCTGAGTAAGAGTGATACCCCGTCTCTACTAAAAATAGAAAGAAATTAGCTGGACACCTAAAAATATATATAAGAAATTAGTCGGGCATGGTGGCGCATGCCTGTAGTCTCAGCTACTCAGGAGGCTGAGGCAGGAGGATGGCTTGAGCCCAGGAGTGTGAGGTTGCTGTGAGCTAGGCTGATGCCATGGCATTCCAGCCCAGGCAACATAGCGAGACTCTGTCTCAAATAAAATGAAAAAAATATATATTGTTGACATATATAATATGACAACATGAGTGAATCTCAAACTAATTATGCTGAGCGAAAGAAAGCAGGCAGTAAAGAGTGCATACCATATGATTCCATTTATATAAAATTCTAGAAAATGCATATTAGTCGATGGTTCCTGGAAAGACACCAGTGGTTGCATGGGTGTGGAGGGAGGGGCAAGAGGAAACTTTGTGGCTGATGAATGTTCATTATTGTGAGTATGGAGATGGTTTCATGGGTGTATGTTAAGTTAAACTCATACAATTGTATACTTTATTGATGTTTATTATGTCAATAGTCCCTCAATAATGTTGTTAAAAATAAAGCAAAACAGCCCGGGCGCAAAGTGGCCTATGCTTATAATCCTAGCCCTCTGGGAGGCTGAAGTGAGAGGATCACTTGAGGCCAGGAGTTGGAGAGCAGCCTGAGAAAGAGGAAGATTCCATCTCTACAAAAAAATAGAAAAATCAGCCAAGCATGGTGGCATGTACCTGTAACATTCCCAGCTACTCGGGAGACGGAGGCAGGAGGATCTCTCGAGCCTAAGAATTTGAGTTGGCAGTGAGCTATGATGACGCCACTGCTCTCTAGCTGGGGTGACAGAACAAGACTCTGTCTCCAAAAAAGAAGAAAAAAAAAACCCCACCAAAATAAAACAAAACAAATAAAGACTTCTGAAGCAGATTCCAGACAGGAAGCTACTGAAGAACCCAAGACCCTGCAGGCTTCGCTCCTCATGTATCGGGAAGGGTGGGAACCGCAGCTGAGTGAGCGTGGTGCAGAGGAGAGAGGTTGGAGCTGCAGGGGTCTTGCTCACAGCATGTGTTTGCTGTGCTCAAAGTCCCTCAAAATGACTTTATCGAGGATGGAGCCCGACTTTGTTAAGATAGAGATAGAGAAAAAAACCTCGAGAGCCGAGGGCTGTGCCAAGTCACCCGGCTCATCAGGGTAGATGCAGGGCTGGGACCCGTCTTCTGCCTGCCAGCCTAGCTCTTCCCTCTCCGCATGCTGCAGTCTGCCTGCATGAGGGCTTTGCTTTGGATCGCCAGCTTCTAGAAGGCAGGACTGGACAGAATAGAGGGCCGGGGAGAGTTGAGGGCAGGAGTGGATTGGGTGGGGTGGGCGGATGGCCAGTCCTGGGCTGCTGTGGTCAGGTGACCCGGGCAGCCACTCCCTGGGCGCAGGGTGGGCAGCAGCACTCTCTCTTCTTGGAACCCGCAGAGCAGGCGTGGCAGAGCAGGTCTCCGCAGAGCCTGTGAGCAGAAACAAGGAAGACAGAGGCCTCTGCAGCTGGGTCGTGGAATTCCAGCACCTTCGGGTCTCCCTCAGATGCCAGTTTCTCATGTCCCAGCAGAATGGCACTTGGTCTGTGTCAGGGGGTCTCCCCTCTCCCGAAGGGTCTCCTGATGTCCGGCCCCCGCAGAGCCTCCACCTTCAAATCTCAGCTTCTCCCCGTGGGTCCCTTTCCTCTCCCGCTGCTTGTCCTGCCCCATGATCGCAGAGGAAGGCGGGGAGCAGCTTCTCCTGCGTGGGACCTCTCTTCCCAGACGAGGGGCCCGTTCACCAGTTTGTTCCTTGAAGAGTTACACCGTCCCGCCCTGCAGAGCCCACTCCTCTTCTGACCCCCTTCCGCTGTTCTTGTTCGCGACTCTGGTTAGCGTCGGAAGCCAGATGCGGTAAACTGAGTGGCCAGCTTTCAGTGGCGTCTCATGAACCCCCAGTTCCCGTGTCCCCCCCGTCCCTAGGCGGGAAGCGGACCGTGAGCTGGTGGAAACTGGGATGTCCCAGAGCAGAGATTCTGTGCCCTCCTCATTACCTGCATGGATACCGCCGAGACAGCCGGCCGAAGATCTTGCCACAGCCCACGCAGCACCCAGAGGCCACAGAAGAGAGATGCTGGAGCCTCTGCCACTGGTGGTCCTTCTCCCTGGTGGCAGGACAGAGTGCGAGACACACATAGACAGAGGCAGGAAGGTAGAAAGATGGAATCCACCCAGATAGACACAGAGGGACAGCAGGGGAAACACAGAGATGACAAGAGGAAGAGAGAGAGAGTGGCGAGGGAGTCACCCACAGACACATGGAGAGACAAAAAGAGACAGAGAGACAGAAAAACAAGGACAGGGAGGCACAAAGACAGAGAGACAGCAATGGAGAGGGACTCAAAGAGGGGCAGAGAAAGACAGTCACTCAGAGAGAGAAAGAAAGCCAGGGAGTTGGCACGGGTGACAGGGAGAGACACATGGAGAAGGAGAAAGAACCATGTAGAAGGAGAGAGAGACACAGAGACAGAGAAGACAGAGACAGAGAGAGACAAATACAGAGACAATGAGAGACACACAAGAGATCAGGATGGTGACACTCAAGTTCACTTTGCCCAATGTAACCTTGACTCCCATTCTGAAATGCAATGATGCCAGCATCCCTTCCTTTCAACTCTCCTTCCTCCACTTCCTCCTAACTTGGCATCTATTCCCACAGCATCCAACATGGTAGCCACTAGCCACATGTGGCTATTTAAACTTAAATTAATTGAAATTAAACAAAATGAAACTTCAGTTCCTCAGTCACACCAGCTTGATCTCTACATGTGACTAGTAGCTACCACACAGGACAGCACAAATATGGAACATTTTCATCTTCAGGGAACATATCCATCTTCATAGAACATTCTATTGGATTCTATCCTATACTTAATATTGTTTATGTGGTAACATTATGTTCTGCAATTACAATCGCCTCTGTCATTAAAAAACCAGTGAATAGTATTTACATTATTAGATAATATATATACATTGCCCAAAGAGCCAAAATGTATTCTAAACATTTCCCTTCTTGGAAGGCTTTTGTTTTTCTAGGGGTTTCTAATGTACTTCCTTTGTTACTTGCATTACTTGCTTTTAATATATTACTTTCCCCCCAATTCTTCATCACGTTAGGCATTCTGGTGTTTTGCCTTCTCCCAGAGACCTTCCTCTTGGGCCCTTGGTATTAATACTTCTGCTTCAATCTAGGTTGCCTGCCCCTGGGCTTGCTGCCCACTTGCATTTTAGGAATTCCCTTTTCCTCTCTCCTAGGCTAGAACTATCATTTCCTGAATTCCACATCTTCTCCTTTCTTGGCTTGCTTCCTTGTTTTTCTGGAGCACATCCTCAACTAACTTCTTAAGAATGGTTGTGTGGGAGATGAATTTCCAGAAACCTGTCTGAAAATGTCTTTACCCCATCGCCTTCCCCACTTAATTCATGGTTTGGACGTGGAATTCTACGGCAAAATTCAGCTTTTCTCACAACTTAAAAAGTATTGCACCATGGACTCTTGGCATGAGTTGGATTTGGCTTCTTTTATAGATGACCTGTCTTTTCCTACAGATCATTTTAGGATATTCTCGCTATCTTTACTCAAGTTTCACGGTGATGTATCTAGGTCTGGGTTTTGATTATTTTATTTTTTATTTTTTGTGCTGGTCATTCAGTGAAATCTTTATATCTGAAGATCAGTGTCCATAAGAGCTGGGAAATTCTCTGACATTTCTTTCTTTGTTATATTTTATCTGATAAGCTCCTCAATTTTATTTTCTTTCTATGGAACTTCTTTCACTTGGACAGGAACTCCTAGACTGATTCTTTGTCTCCAATTTTTTCTCTCATGACTCCCATCTCTGCTTTGTATTCTACTTCCTGAGAATCTGCCTCATCTTTCTCTTCCAATCCTTGTAGTGAATTAAAAAAATTCGGCGATCATATTTTTAATTTCCAAGAACGTTTCTCATCTTTCAATAGTTGTTTTTCACAGCATCTTATTTCATAGAAGACAGATATTTTCGTTTCTTTGTTTATCTTAATCTACCTCTTTTGTGATTTAGACTCCCTCAAATGTCTGGGGATCCTGGGTTGCCACTTCATGTTTAAAAAAGAGGCAATAAAAGCTGATTGGAGCTCTGAGTAGTGGAAGAATATGGTTGATTAGCGGCTTCCCTTTAGGGGGAAGTGGGCAGGGAGCTTCCTGCTACGTCAGACTTTCAAATGTCAGGACAAACTGATCTTTTATTTGGGACATCAACTAAATTGCTTTAGAGAAAGACCTTTCCTGGGAGATAGGCCCTAGACTGCTGGATATCCTGCAGGCCCCTATGCAATTTGTATGCTGTGTGTCCTTGGGGACCAAGTCAGCCTCTCTGACCCTCAGTTTCCTCATTTGTAAAAATTGGGGATGCCAGTAGGGGTCAGCTAAACGAAGCAGATGAGTTAAAATATATAAAAGGTCTAGAAGCCTGCTTGAGAGTTGCTAGTGGTATGGAATTTTCACGCCCTGCCCTCTACAGACCTTCCCATCCCCCCTTCTGCTCCCCACCCCACTGTCCCCATCCTTACTGAATCAGTTCCAAGACCCGCCTCTTCATGGCCTGGACCAGGTCCCGCTGGCGTCCAAGCTCCTCCTGGTACATGGCGTCCCTCCTCTCAGCCTCCTGCTGCTTCTGCTCCAGCTGTGCCTGCAGCTGGGCTCTCTCCTCCTGACACCTGGGCACAGAAGGAAGAGCAAGCCACGAGGCGGGGAGCTCAGCACTTGAGACTGAGCTAGGCTGGGCCTCTGCCTGGCAGGGGTCCCCCGGGGGCGGGGAGCTGGTGTTGCCCCCTGCAGCTCAAGTCCACACACACACACACACAGCACAGAACACACACACAGCATAACACACAACACACACCTAACACAGACAACTGACACACAACACAACACAGCACACAACACAACACACATAAGACAACACATAAGACACATATAACACAATACTCACAAGATGCAACATACGCATAAGGCATACACACAACACAACACACACATACAATATAATGCAACATGCATACAATGCCCCCATGTGTACACACACACAAAGCACACACCACACACCAAACTGAGCACTGTGTGAGGTCTCACACCTACATGCTGATTCCTCACCAACCATTCAGAGACATGACAACAGGGCCAAGAAAACAGGGCCAAGCCTTGAGGGCCCCTTTAGAAGGGACGAGCCGAGGTTTCCACTTTTCTCTTTGTTTTTCTGTTAAAAAATATTTCCATTTTAAAATGTGATTTTCGTTACAGGTGTGCTCCTGATCAGGGCAGCTCTCAGGAGGGAAGGGGGCTGCCGGCTACCCAGGCTGGACGGACTCACCCGGCTGGGAACAACTGTGTGTGCAGAGGGAGCAGCGTAGGGTTTGGGGGATTTTTTGCTTTGAAATATTTAAAAAAGTTATGTCACATTGTCTCTTCAATTAAAGAAAGTAATATTAAAAATATGGCTTTCTTAAAATTTTATTTTAGTTTTGGCCTTGGAACCTCCTCAGCTCTATTCTTTTCTTTTTGTCTTTAGTGGTTTTTGAGAAGGTTCCAAGAAGGCTACTAGACAGGACTTAAAGAGGCCCCAGCCTCTTACACCACGGCTCGGTGGGGAGGGCGCTGTGATGGCAGCCAGCACCTCAGTGGGCATCCCTGCGCTCTGGGCGGGTGCACGTTTGTGTGCACGTGTGTGCGTGTGTGCACGTGCAAGTGCCCTTAGGCATGAGCGTGTTTGAGGGGAAGAGGCTTGCGACGGGCTTGACAATGAATCAAGCAATTGGTTTTGAAAACACTGCCATTTAGCGTGCTGTAGGGAAGAAAGTTGGGGGGCTCCTGAAATGGAACCGGCAGCAAAAGCCACTGACCTTCCAAAGAGGCCAGTCACTGTTGCCTTGAGAGCGTGCAGGGCCATGCTTTCACTTTTAATGAATGTTCTAGTCTTCAGCCTCCTCGTTTCTTAGCTGCTGACTTTAATTTTCCTGAGCCAGTTTACTTGCCCATTGATCCCGGGTCTTTTTGTGACCGCTGGGGTGCACATGTGTGTCTTTGGGGTGGGGGGCAACACTTACTTAGCACCTACTGTGTGCCAGTGGCTGTCTGGGTGCCAGGAATAGAGCAGTGCCCACGACTCCTGTGGATGTTACAGCGAGTTTGGGGCAGTGATCAAACCAAGTGACAGACCAATAAAATAATTAAACTCAGGGTTATGACAGTGACAAAGGAGGGCTGGAGACAGAGACCAGAGAAGGCGTGCAGGGAAGGCTTTTCAGACAAGGTGACGTGAACGCAGACCTGAAAGACGAGAAGTCAGCCACGTGGAGCCAAGCGGGGCACATACAGAAGTCTGCCAGTTGGAAAGAGCTGGGCTGGTTTGAGGAACTGAAAGAAGACTAGAGATCTAGAAGGCCATGAAGGGTGGCGGGGAGTGGGGAAGGCAAGAGAGGAGCAGGGAGGTGGCAGGGCCTGCTCTGTCCTCCAGTGGCAATGGAAGAGTAAATTTTAATCTCGGTGCGATGGGAAACCGCTTGAGTGTTGAAGCTGGGGGTGACAGGCTCCTAGTGCAGGAGAGGACATGGAAGGAATTGGTTTAGTGGAAACTACTATATGTCAGGCACCGATCCTAGTGTTTTGTAGCCTTGTTCCTATAGTTTTCACAATGTTATGAGATGGGTAATATGATCCTCATTTTCCAAGAGAGAAAAGTAGAGCCTCAGAGAGGGAGTGACACTTGCCCATCCACACAGGGTCCTGATAGCCAGTGATCTCTGGCACCAGCGCCAAGTGGGCAGCAGGTGGGAGAGAGGGATGGGTCCCCATAGCTCCTGTGGGCCTTGGGGGAGCCCAGTGCTGCCGTCCATGGGGTGGGGAGATGTGGTGTTGCCTAATTCCCCATCCTGAGGGCCTCTTTGGTTTGTGTCAGTCCTAATCTCCTTTGCTTGGCAGTCTTACCCGGGGCAGAGGAAACCCCCTGCTTAGACAGATGGCCCCGCAGAGCATCTGTGCTGGGAGGAGGAACCTTAGTGATCACATCATCTGCTTCCGCTCATTGGAGACCTGAGGGCCAGAGGGGGAGGCCACTGTCTCAGGGGCCTGCAGCCAGAGAGCCATGAAGTGGGTGTTGGAACCATGTCTCAGTCCAAGTCCGTTTTCATAGCCCTGCAGGTCTGCCCTGGGGCTTCCTCCTGCAGGTCAGCTGCCCCTCGCCTCTGCCTTTAGCCTGGGCCCAATATGGGGGCCTTCACGGTTGTCCTCCAAACTGCAGCCTGAGTGAGCCTTTTGAACACCAACATCAGACTGAGAGACTCACCTGCTGCAACCCTGCCCCAGCCTCCTGTGGCATAGAGAAGAATCCCAGAGTCCCACTTGGCCTTCAGGGCCCCTGGCTACTGCTCGGCCCCTCTCTCCCCTGCTCAGACATTTCCGAAGCATCCGGCCTGCCTGTCCCCAAGCCAATATCTTTTGGGCCTTTGTCTCTGCTGTTCCCCTGGCCAGCAGTGCCCCTCTCTAGATATTCGTGCATGGTCCCGTGTCTTGCATGGTTGGGATTTCTGCTCAAATGTCACCTCCTTGGAGATGCCTTCCTAGACCTCAAGTCTGAATGACTATCCTGCCTTTATCTCTTTCCCCGGCTGTATTTTTCTCCAGAGCACCTACTACTACCTGACATGTATTTCCAGTTTATCTATCGTCTGTCTCCCAGGGCATGTAGGGCAGACTGTGCCTGCTTTATTCATGGTTGTACATGCCCCGCCCATCGCCCTCCTCACGGCCATAGTAGAGGCACAATAGGTATTGCTGACAGAATGAATGGGCCCTGTGGCACTCGAGATGCCTGTCACCAGCTGGAAGCCCAGGGTCCCTTTTCCTGGGAGTGAGTGCTGTCCTTAGCTCCCTGGATCCTAGGAGTCAGGGGAGGTGTTCTCTTCCCAGCCTCAGGGGCAGCTGTATTCACATTCTGACACTTCCCAAATCCGTCTCCTGCCAGTACTTCCTTCCTGAACCCCACACCCAACTGCTCGCCCTGTGGCCCCACTCGGGTGTCTAACAGGTGACTCAAACTTGACATGTTCAAATCTAAGCTCTGAACTTTCCCCATAAACCTCCCCTCTCACAGCCTCCCCACCTGGGTTAACAGTGACTCAGCTTTCCACTGGATCACGTAGAAAATTCGAGTCATTCTTGACTTCTGTCTTTCTCTCAGACCCACATCCAATCCCTGAGGAAATCCCCCTCTGGAATTTGTCCAGCACCCGGCAGCTTCTCCTTCCTTCATTGCCTCCAGCCCAGTCAGGCCCCTTCCCCCTCCCCCAACGGTGGCCGAAGCCTCCTCCCTGGGCTCCTGCACCTGGCTTGCCTGCCTGTAGGCTACCTCCACAGGGCCTTTGAAAACAAGTCAGTCTGGAACAGACCAATCTATGGGGACAGAAAGTGAACTGGTGGCTGCCTATGGCTGGGTAGGGGACGGGGCGTGGAGATGGTGACTGCTAATGGGTACAGGATTTCTCTCTGGGTTGATGAAAATGTTCTGAGATTGATTGTGGTGATGGATGCATAGTACTCTGAATATACTAAAGACCTTGAATTGTTAAAAATTTAAGAAAGCATATATACATATATGTGACATTAAAAAAACCTCAGATCATGTCCCTTTTCTGCTCAGAACTTTCAGTAGCTCCCATCTTACTCTGAGTCAAAGCCAAGGTCCCTTCAATGACCCACCAAGCTCTCCCTAACCTGGACCCCATTGCCTGACCTTTTTCTACATCCTCTCCCTCCTTTACTCCACTGGGGCCAGAATGGCCTCCCTGTTTCTAGAACTTGCCATACCCATTCCCACCTCATGGCTTTTGCTCTTGCTGTTCCCTCTGCCTGGAACATCTTCAAATGTCTCACTCCTCACTCAGTAAAGACTTGGGCCTTTACTTAAACAACATCCTTTTGGGGAGGCCTTCCCTGGCCATGCCACCTTATTTAAAATAACACCCCTGAGATCAATTCGGCAAGAGGATATAACAATTGTGAATATGTATGCAGCTGATATCAGGGAACCCGGATATATAAAGCAAATATTATTAGAGGTAAAGAGAGACAGACCCTAATACCATGATAGTTCACTTCAACATTACACTTTTAGTGCTAGACAGATGATCTAGACAGAAAATCAACAAAGAAACATCAGACTTAAACTATCTTATAGACCAAATGGACCAGACAGACATCTACATAGCATTTCATCCAATAGCTATAGAATATACATTCTTCTCATCAGCACATGGAACATTCTCCAGGACAGACAACATGTGAGACCACAAAACAAGTCTCGACAAATTTAAGAAAATTGAAATTGTACCAAGTATCTTCTCAGAGCACAATGGAATAAAACTAGAAATCAGGTACAAGAAGAGCTCTGAAAACCATACAATGACAGAAATTAAACAATATGCTCCTGAACACCCAATGATTCTACGAAGAAATTATTATAAAAAGGAATTCTAATAATTTTGTGAAACAAATGAAAATGGGAACATAATATACCAAAAACCCATGGCATACAGCAAAAGCAGTAGTAGTAAGAGGGAAGCTTATAGCAATAAACACCCCCACCAGAAAAGCAGAAAGATTTCAAATAAACAACCTAATCTTGCACCTCAAGGAACTAGAAAAGTAGGAACAAACCAAACCCAAAATTAGTAGAAGAAAATAAATAATAAAAATCAGGCCGGGCGCGGTGGCTCACGCCTGTAATCCTAGCACTCTGGGAGGCTGAGGCGGGTGGATTGCTTGAGCTCAGGAGTTCAAAACCAGCCTGAGCAAGAGTGAGACCTTGTCTCTACTATAAATAGAAATAAATTAATTGGTCAACTAATATATATTTAAAAAAAAATTAGCCGGGCATGGTGGCGCATGCCTGTAGTCCCAGCTACTCAGGAGGCTGAGGCAGAAGGATTACTTGAGCCCAGGAGTTTGAGGTTGCAATGAGCTAGTCTGACGCCATGGCACTCACTTTAGCCTGGACAACAAAGTGAGACTCTGTCTCAAAAAAAAAAAACAAAAAAAAAAACAAAAAAATCAGAACAGAGCTAGACAAAATAGAGGCCAAAAAATATACAAGAATCATTAGAGATTATTATGAATAATTATATACTAACAAATTGGAAAATCTAGAAGAAATTGATAAATTTCTGAATGCATATAACTTACCAAGATTAAACCTAGAAGAAATAGGAAACCTGAACAGACCAACAATGATTAATTAGAATGAATCAGTAATAAAAAGCCTCCAAACAAACAAAGCCCAGGACTACATGGCTTTAATTCTGAATTCTACCAAACTTTTAAAGAATGAACACCAATTCTTCTCAAACTATTACAAAAAATTGAAGTGCATGGAATTGTCCCTAATTCATTCTATGAGGCCAGCATTACCCTAATGCCAACCCCAGATAAGGACACAACAGAAAAAAAAATTTACAGGACAATATTCCTGATGAATATAGTTGCAAAAGTCCTCAAATAAATATTAGCAAACTGAATTCAGCAGTATATTAAAAAGATAATACATCATTGTCAAGTGGGATTTATCCCAGAAATGCAAGGATGGTTCAACAAATGCAAATGAATAAATGTGATACATCTCACCATGAGAATGAAGGACAAAAACCATATGATCATTTCAATAGATGTAGACAAAGCATTTAACAAAATTCAATATCCCTTCATGATAAAAACTCTTAACAAATTAGGCAAACCCACAGTTAACATCATACTGGACAGGGTAAAGCTGAAAGCCTTTCTTCTAAGAACTGGAACAAGATAAGAATGCCCATTTTCACCACTATTATTCAACATAGTACTGAGAGTCCTACCCAAATAAATTAAGCAAGAAAAAGAAATAAAAAGTATCAAAACAGGAATAAAAGGAGGTCAGAATTTTCCTCTTTGTAGACAACTTGATCTTTTAAATAGAAAAACCTGAAAGCTCCATCAAAAATCTCTTAAAACTCAAACACATTCAATAATGTAGCAAGGCACAAAATGAACACACTAAAATCAGTAGAATTTCTACTATATTTCTCAAAAAGAAATTGAGAAAGCAATCCCATTTATAAGAGATAAAAATTATAATATTTCAGAATAAATTTAATGAAGGAGGTGAAAGATCTCAACAATGAAAAATCAAAATGCTGATGAAAGAAATGACAGAGGACACAAAAAAGGAAAAAATATCCCATGCTCATGGATTGAAAGAATTAATATTGTTAAAATGACCATGCTGCCCAAAGAAATCTCCAGATTCACTGCAATCTCTATCAAAATACCAGTGACATTCTTTACAGCAATAGAAAACATAATCCTAAAATTCACATGGAGCCACAAAAGACCCTGAATGGCTAAAACAATACTGAGTAAAAAGAACAAAGCTGGACATACCATACTACCTGACTTTAAAATATACCACAAAGCTGTAGAAACTCAAATAGCACAGTATTGGTATAAAAACAGACACATAGATCAGTGGAACAAAATAGAGAACCCAGAAGTACATGCATTTATTTAAAGCCAATTGATTTTCAACAAAGGCACCAAGAACACGCATTGGTAAAAGAATAATCTCTTCAATAAATTGTGCTGGGAAAATTAGCTATCCATAGGCAGAAGAATGAAACTAGACTTCTATCTCTTGCCATATACAAAAATTAAATCAAAATGGATTAAAGACTTAAATGTAAGACTTGAAACTATGTAACTACTAGAAGAAAACAGAGGAAATGATTTAGTACATTGGTCTAGGCAAAGATTTTATAGGTAAGACTTCAAAGGTACAGGCAGCAAAACCAAAAATAGACAAGAGGGCCAAGATGGCAGACTAGAAGCAGCCTGCACAATGCTATTCTTATGGAGAGGATCAAAAGTGGTGAATAGGCTGGGCATGGGGGTTCATGCCTGTAATCCTAGCACTCTGGGAGGCTAAGGCTGGAGGATTGCTTGAGCTCAGGAGTTCGAGACCAGCCTGAGCAAAAGCAAGACCGTGTCTCTACTTAAAATAGAAACAAATTAGCCAAACAACTCAAAAACAGAAAAAAATTAGCTGGGCATGGTGGCATGTGTATGTAGTCCCAGCTACTTGGGAGGCTGAGGCAGGAGGATAGCTTGAGCCCAGGAGTCTGAGGTTGCTGTGAGCTAGGCTGACATCACAGCACTCTAGCACAGGCAAGAGAGTAAGATTCTGTCTCAAAAAAAAAAGTGGTGGATAGATAGTCACTTTTGGATTGACCATCTAAGAGAGAGCACTGGGTATCAACACAGAGGTGGCAGGAGTGAAGTGAAGAAAAGAGAAGTGGGACAACTTGCTCAGCAGCATTGGGAGGTACTTGGGGAAGATGTCCACACATGGGGAAAGGACAGAGGAGAGAAACTTGGGGCTCCACGCTTGCCCTGAAACACTACAACTAGACCTGTGGGAGGGCCCCTCCAACACAGCAGGCCTGTGGACTGATACAGAGGCCTGGAGGCTATAGAGTGATATTGCTCTTGAGAGAAGGCACAACTGGCTTGCGAGCCCTGGGTGCTGCTTTTGGTGCCATTGTGATATCCCAGCCCCAGAGCGCTATGTCTACTCAAGGGTCAAACCCATATCTGCTACCTGCCCTTTGCCTCTCCTGGGTGGGGAGGAAGTGAGGCATCCTGGTGCTTATGCATGCCCCATGGGCATCTGCTATTTGCTCCCACCACTGCCTCTGGGGAGTAGGAGACTATGGAACCAGTGCCCACTGCTGTGGCCTGGGTGACCTTGCTCAGCCACATCTCCTGTGGGACCTACATTGAACAGGTGCTTGTAGCTCCACCCCATCCTGCACATGCACCTCATTCTGCAGGCTCACCCTGCTCAGCACATGTGCCTTGCCCCATAGTCCTGCCCTGCCACAGTGGCCATGTGACAACCACATGGGATTAGGGGAGACACAGCAGAGCAGCAGGTTTAAAGGCTTACAATGCATCTGCCCCTTTCCTGCATGTTCAAGCTTCTTGAATAGGACTCAAGCATGTCACCCAGGGGCCCATGCCTATCTTCTCCAAGCAACAGAGGTCCCAAAAGAGGACAACAGGTGTTTCATAAAACTATCTGTTTTGTACTGAGAGAAGAAGCTCAAGACAAGAAGGAACCAACATCAGAACTCTGGCAGCATGAAATAACAGGCTGTCTTGACACCCCTAAATGATTAAATGGGCTTTCCAGTAATGAACTCCAACCAAAAAATATAATCAATATGACAGATATGGAATTCAGATTATAAATGGCAAGTAAAATAAATGGGATTGAGGAGAAGGTAGAAAACCAACACAAGGAAATTTAAAAAATTCTTCAGGACAGGAATGAAAAATTCACTGAAGAGATAGATAACATAAGAAAAGATATAACTGAACTTAAAGAAATGGAAGTATTATTTAGGGAATTTCAAAATACATCAGAAAGTTTAAGCAACAGACAAGCAGAAGAAAGAATTTCAGAGCTTGAAGACAAGGACTTTGAATTAACCCAGTCAGTCAAAAATGTAGAAAAAAGAATAAAGAAGAATGAACAATCACTGAGAGAAATATGAGACTATATAAAGCAAGCTAATATAAGAATCACAGGTATTTCGGATGGAGAAGAAGAAAAAGCAAAAAAGCATGGAAAACCTATTTGAGGGAATAATTGAGGAAAACTTCCCTGGTATTGCTGGAGATTTAGATTTCCAGATACAAGAGCATCATCGAACACCTGGAAGATTCATAGCAAATAGGATATTACCAAGGCACATAGTCATCATTCTGTCCAATGTCAATATGAAGGAGAAAATCCTACGGGCTGTGAGACAAAAGCAACAAGTTACTTTAAAAATAAACCCATCAGACTAACAGCAAACTTCTCAGCAGAGACCTTACAAGTCAGAAGGGATTGGGGTCCCATTTTCAGTCTTCTTAAACAGAATAACTGCCAAAAAGGATTTTGTATCCTGCAAAGGTAAGTTTCATAAATGAAGGAGAAATAAAGTATTTCCCAGACAAGTACACACTACAGCAATTTGTCACTACTAGACATGACCTATAGGAAATGCTTAAAAGTGCTCTATACATGAAACAGAAAAATTGATCCCCACCAATGTAAAAACATTTGAAAGTTAAAGCTCATAACTCTTAAAAAAGGTAACATAAGGGAGAAAACATGGCAACTAGGTATCACTGAACATGACAAACAGAACAGTATCTCCATATCAATACTAACATTGTACATCAACAGTCTTAATGCTCCACTTAAAAAATATAGGCTGGCTGAATGGATGAAAAAACACAACCCAAATGTATGCTGTCTTCAAGAAACCCATCTAACTTGCAAGGATTCTCATAGACTCAAGGTAAAGGGATGGAAAAAAATATTCCACACAAATGGAAGCTGACAGTGAGCAGAAGTAGCAGAGACAAAGAGCGTCATTATACAATGTTAAAGGGAGAAATTCAGCAAAAAGATATATCATGTGTGTGTGTGTGTATGTACCTGCTGCTGAATGATCCTTGTGTCAATGATGACATTAAGATGGAAATCAAATAAAAAATTTTTTGGATTGAACAACATAGATGACGCAAGCTTTCTAAATCTGTGAGATACAGAAAAAGCAGTGCTAAGGAGGAAGTTCATAGCCTTATATGCTTCCATCTGTCATTTTACAGAAAGACCACAAATTAATGATCTAATCTTACCTTAAGGAACTAGAAAAAGAAGAACAAACCAAACCCAAAGCTAGCAGAAGACAGGAAATAACAAAGCTCAGAGCAGAACTAAATGAAATGGAGACCAAATAACAATACAAAGAATCAAGAAAACAAAAATTTGGTTCTTTGAAAAGATTAACAAAATCGATAGACCACTAGCTAGATTAACCAGAAATGGAAGAGAAAGAACTAAAATAAGGTCAATTAGAAATGAAAAAGAAGACATTCCAACTGATATAACAGAAATACAAAATATCATCCATGACTGCTATCAAAATCTTTCTGCACACAAACTGGAATATCTAGAGGAAATGTATAAATTTGTGGACACACACAACCTCCCAAGCTTGAATCAGGAAGAAATAGAAATCCTAATAGACTAATAATAAGTAGCAAGATTGAACAAGTAATAAAAAGTCTCCTCCACCCCCACCCCCAAAAGCCTCATAACAGATGGATTCACAGCTGAATTCTACCAGACATACAAGGAGGAACCAGCACCTATTCTATTGAAACTGTTCTATAACATCAAGAAGGACGGAATCTTCCCTAACTCATTTTACAAAGCCAGTGTCAACCTGATACCAAAGCCAGGAAAAAACACAATAAATAATAAAAACTATAAACCAATATTCCTCATGAACACACATGCAAAAATCCTCAACAAAATATCAGCAAACCAAATCCAACAGCACATCAAAAAGATAATTCACTATGATCAAGTGGGTTTCATACCCAGGGATGCAAGCATGATTCAACATATGCAAATCAATAAATATGACTCATCACATAAATAGAAGCAAAAACAAAGACCACACGGTCATCTCTGTAGATGCAGAAATAGCATTTGATAAAATACAGCACCTCTTCATGACAAAAATCCCTCAACAAACTGGGCATAGAAAGACCATACCTCAAAATAATAAAAGCCGGATATGATAAACCCCCAGCCAACAATATACTGAATAGGGAAAAGTTGAAAGCATTCTCCCTAAGATATGGAATAAGACAAGGATGCCCATTGTCACCACTTGTATTCGACATACTACTGGAAGTCATAGCCAGAGCAATCAGGCAAGAGAAAGAAATAAAGGCATCCAACTCATGAAAGAGGAGGTCAAACTATCCTTGTCTGCCAATGATATGAGCTTATATCTAGAAAACCCTAAAGACTCCACCAAAAGACTCCTAGGACTGATAAATAAGTTAAGTCTCAGGATACAAAATCAATGTACACAAATCAGTAGCATTTCTATATACTGTCATCATATTCTATATAATAATGGTCAAGCTGAAAGTTAAATTGAGAACTCAATATCATTTACAATAGCTACAAAGAAAATAATATGCCTAGTAATATACTTAACCAAGGTGGAAAAAGATCTCTACAAGGAGAACTACAAAATACTGATGAAAAAACTCACAGATGACACAAACAGATGGAAAACATCCCATGCTTGGGGTTTGAAAGACTAAACATTGTTAAAATGTCCATACTACACAAAATGATTTACAGAGTCAATGTAATTTCCATCAAATACCAACAGTATTTTTCACAGGTCTAGAAAAAATAATCCTGAACTTCATATGGAGCCAAAAAATAGGCCGAATAGCCAAAGAAATCCTAAGCAAAAAGAACAATCTAGGAGCATCACATTACCTGACCTCAATTATACTGCAAGACTATAGTAATTAGAACAGAATATTACTGATATAAAGGGAGACACATAGACCAATGGAACAGAACAAAGAACCCAGAAATAAAACCATATAGCTATGACCAACTCATTTTCTACAAAGAAGACAAAAACACTGGGGAAAAATACCCTATTCTACAAATGGTGCTGGGAAAACTGGATAGCCACATGCAGAAGAATGAAACTGTATCTCTGTCTCTCACCATATATAAAAATTAACTCCAGATGATTAAAGACTTAAAAGTAAGACCTGAAACCATAAAAATTCTAGAAGAAAACATAGGAAAAACTCTTCTAGACATTGGCCTAGGCAAAGAATTTATGAATAAAACCCCCAAAACAAATGTAGCAGCAGCAACAACAACAACGACAAAATGGGACTTAATTAAATTTAAAAGTTTCTGCACAACAAAGGAAGTAATAAACAGAGTAAACAGACAACTTACAGAATAGGAAAAAATATTTGGAAACTGTATCTGACAAAGGGCTAATACCCACAATCTACAAAGACCTCAGACAAATCAATAAGAAAAAAACAAATAACACCATCTAAAAGTGGGCAAAAGCATGACCAGAGTTTTCTCAAAAGAAAATCTTATGACAAAACGCACGACATCACTAATTTTCAGGGAAATGCAAATTAAAACCACAAGGAGATACCACCTTTACCCTGTCAGAGTGGCTATTATTATTATTATTATTTGAGATGGGATCTTGCTCTGTCTCCCTGGCTATAGTGTAGTGGCATCATCATAGTTCACTGCAGCCTCAAACTCCTGGGCTCAAGCAATCCTCTTGCCTAAGCCTCCCGGGTAGCTGGGACTATAGGTGTGTTCCACCATGTCTGGCTAATTTTTCTATTTTTTATTGAGATGGCATCTCACTCTTGCTTAGGCTAGTCTTGAACTCTTGGCCTCAAGTAATCCTCCTACCTTGGCCTCCCAAAGTGCTAGGATTAAAGTGCAAACCACTGTGCCCAGCCCAGAATGGCTATTATTATAAAGTAAAAAAGCAATAGATGTTGGTGTGGATTTGGTGAAAAAGGAACGCTTATACACTGTTGGTGGGAATGTAAACTAATAAAACTGCTTTGGAAAGCAGTATGGAGATTCTTCAAAGAACTAAAAGTAGACCTGTTCATTTCCACAGTCCCACTACTGGGTATCTATGCAAAATAAAAGAAGTCATTTGTAATAAAGACACATGCACATGAATGTTTATGGCAGCACAATTCACAATTGCAAAGATATGGAACCAACTTAAGTGTCCAAAAACTGATAAGTGGATAAAGAAAATGTGGAATATATATTCCATGGAGTACTACTCAGCCATAAAGAGGAATGAAATAATGTCTTTTCAGCAACTTGAATGGAACTAGAGACCATTATCCAAAGTGAAGTATCTCTGGAATGGAAAAGCAGATACCACATGTTCTTACTTATAAGTGGAAACTAAACGATGGGTACACATGTTCATAACATGTTGTAATGGACATTGAAAACTAAGAAGTGGTGAGGGTGGGAGGAGGTGAGGAATAAAAAAATCTACCCATCAATTACAATGTATACTATCCTGATGATGGGTATACTTAAAGCCCGGACTTCAGCATGATATTATTCATCCATGTAACAAAAAAACACTATATCCCCTAAATATTTTGGAAAAAAATAGACAAATGGATCTATATAAAACTAAAAAGTTTCTGCACAGCAAAGGAAACAATCAAAATAGTGAAGTGACAACCTGTAGAATAGGAGAAAATACCTGCAAACTATACATCCAACAAGGGATTAATATCTAGAATATATAGAGAGCTCAACCCAACAGCAAAAAACCTAATAATCTCATTAAGAAATGAACAAAAGATCTGAATAGACATTTCTCCAAAAAATGACGTACAAATGGCTAACAAGTACATGAAAAAAATGCTCAAAGTCACTAATCATCAGAGTAATGCAAATCAAAACTACAATAACATATCTGCTCACCCCAGGTAGCAGGGCTACTATCGAAAAGACAAAGAATTACACATGCTAGCGGGGGTGCAGATAAAAAAGTACATGTGTTGTCAGTAGGAATGTAAATTAGAACATCTATTATGCAAAAGAGTATGGAGGTTTCTCAAAAAACTAAAAGTATAACTACCATATGATCCAGCAATTCTACTACTGGGCATTTATCCAAAGGAATGGAAATCAGTACATTGAAGAGACATCTGCACCCCCAAGTTTACTGCAGCACCATTCACCATAGCCAAGATATGGAATTAGCTTAAATGTCCATACATCAACAGATGAATGAAATTTTAAAATGTGGTATGCATACACAATGGAATAAAAAAGAATGAAATCCTGTCATTCGTAGCAACATAGATGAGCCTGGGGGATATTATGTTAAGTGAAACAGGTCAGGCACAGAAAGATAAATACTGAGTGTTCTCACTTCATATGTGGTAGGTAAAAAAAAGTTGAGCTCCTAGAAGTAGGGAGTGGGAATTGCGGTTGTTAGAGGCTGGCAGTGGTTGGCGGGGCAGAGGATAGGGACAGGTTGGTTAATGGGTACAAAATCACAGCTAGATAGAAGAGTAAGTTTCATGTTCTATAGCACCGTAGGGTGACTATAGTTAAAAATAACTTAATGTATATTTTCAAGAAGCTAGAAGATTTTGAATGTTTCCAACACAAAGAAATGATAAATCTTTGAGGTGATGAATACGCTAATTACCCTGATTTGATCATTACACATTATATATGTGTATTGGAATATCACTCTGTGTAATTATTACTCATCAACTAAAAATAAAAGAAAAAAAATCACTTCCGAAACACCCGTTCCTCTTCCTTACTTTGTTTTCTCCTTAGAACTTATCCCAGTGTGTATTTCACAGTCTGTGTATTTCACTCACTTACCATAGTTATTGGCTGCCTCCTTCATAAGAATGTAAGCTTCCCGAGGGCAGGAATTTTTGTTGGTTTTATCCATGAGAGTATTTCTTGTACTAGAACAGGCCTAGCTCAGAGTGGGTGTTTGGAGTGTTTGTGGAATGACTGACGAGTGACAGGTGGCAGGAGGATAGCGGTCAATGAGACAAGGGCCCCCAGTGGAGGGAGCAGAGGGGCCAGGCTGTGTCTGTGAAGCCTTTAGCTGCTCCCTCTAGCCCGTCAGGATCCCATAGAAGTTTCCTGAGTGGGCAAAGCCCCCATGATCCTCCATGGCACGAATCATCACAATATTTGCCGAATATGCTCAGCTGAGTGTAGGGTAGGAGGAGCCCCCGGGCCTTTTTGAGTTGGTTTCTGGGCTCCTGGGCCTTGCTTACCCTGGTGAGCAGTCAACAGATTTCCCAGTGATTCAGGCTGAATCACAGCTTCTCAGGCTCTGTGGGAGTTGGACTGGTTCCTCCCTGGCCCTGGGCAGGTGTCAATCAGAAGAGGAGAAACAGAGAGAGACACACACACACTCACAGAGAGAGAGAGAGAGAGAGGCAGGTGGGTAGATTGAGGCACCCAGAGACCAAGGCAGAGACCACAGAGAGGCTGAGTCAGGCCAAAGAAGATATTTGCATGGAGGAGATACTCTATCAAATAAATTAGGAAAGAGAAACTGAGAGACAGGTAGAAAGGTAGGGACAGACAATGCTCTCACTCTGGGTCCTTGAGGTCAGTGTGATCATGGCAAATGCAGATGCCGGAGGGTGAGAGACGCTGAGGGAGAGAGACAGAGAGACTGAAATATAGGGACTCAAAATACTAGCTGAGCGGTAGTGTCTGCGGCCCTGGTTCTGGAGTCAGCTGCAGGGATGGAATCTCAGCTCCTCAGCCAGCTGACATTCGGTGAATTGGGTAGCGTCTTTGAGCCTCGGTCTCCTCATTTATAAAGGGGGTGTTCTTATAGAACCTGTCTCATGAGGTTGCTGTGCAGAAGCATCTACAACAGTGCCGGGGACACAGTAAGTGCTCAATAAGTGGTAGCTGTGGTTAGGATCATCAGGAGGGTGAGAGGCTGTGTAATTGGCAACAAGCGAAGGAGACACGAACAAACCCAGTGAAAGAAGCAGACAGAAAGTAATAAGGGAGGAGCGTGGTGGGCCAGGGGGCAGAGCAGGTTGAAAAGAGAGAGAAGGACGCAGAGGAGGCAGCAGTGAATGGGGAGGGCAGAAGGTGGGGCCTCCCCTGGGGCCACTGGGGCAGGAGCAGGGAGGAAGCGGCTGGCAAAGGAGAGGGCTAGTTGAGCCCTGTGACCAGGGTCAAGGCCCTGGCCTCCTCAGCGCCCAGAGTTTTGTCCAGCAGCCTGGTTTGGGAGGGGCTCTGAAGACCCGTGGGATTGACCTTGACTGAGAGCAGGAGCCGGGGAGCACCTCTGCACCCACCTCTAGCAGTTGCCAGGGTTACCTGTGGAGCTGCTCCTGAAGTGCCCGCAGCTCCCCCTCCTGTCCCCTCAGCAGCTGCTCTTGGCGCTGGGCCAGCTCCTTGGCCTTCTGCAGCTCATGCTTGAGGCTCTGGAGGAGAAGGAGGGGGAAGAGGGTCTGAGGGAGGAGGGCAGAGGTCCCAGGCCTGGGGCTGACCTGACTGACATCCCCATGAGACCCCAGGCCAGGCCCTGGGTGGAGGGCAGGACTCCCCGCTGGGGCTGGAATGCCTGGCTCTGTCCTGGCATTCCAGCCTGAGGGAGCCTGGGGCCACCATTTCTTCCTTCACTGGACGGAGTTACAAATCCCCAGGACCTGGAAGCCTGGCTAGGGAGGAGGCCAAAGGAAGGCTTAGTACCATCTTGGGGAACTTGGGTAAGCATCTGCAGCAAGAGCAGCTTAGGTGGGGTCTGCAACTGTGAGCTTAGATTTTGGGAAGAGACCTGCCATAAAGAGAAATACGGGCCCTGAGAACACGTGACTGCCCTGAAGAACTGTCAGGAACAGATCCCAAACTCAAATGCCTGCAGGGGCTGGGCAGGACTGACCAGTAAAGTGGGTCCAGTGTGAGGCAATAGGGAAAGGTGGGGACTGAAGAATTCATGGCTTTCAAAAGTCATCCCCAAGTAATAACCCTTGTAAGTCAATAAAAATTAATCTGAGGGCTGGCATGGCCACTGGGCTACCACTGGAGACCCCTATGTGTGGGCCAGGTCCGAGGTGGGGATTAGACAGGTAAGGAGCTCAACTGCTCTCACCTTGACCACATCCTGCAGGGCCACCTCAGCTTGCTCCTCCCTCCTGGCCACACCGGACACTCCTGTGTGCTCCTGTGGCTTCTCCCTGGTGAAGCCTTCCTTTGTTCCCAGGGCCTGGAGGACCCAGGACTCCCCCAGAGTGCTCGGCTCCTCCTGCTCCTGCTTGCTCCCTGGCGTTGTTTCTTCTGTCGCCCCTCTGGGGCTGGGGGCCAGCAGCCCCTGGACATGACCCCACTCTGCTTCCCCTTCATGAGTCCCCTCTGTGGTTCCCTGACCCTCTGCACCTGGCAGAAGCCCTCTGCCCTCAGCCTCCATCCCTCTCGCCTCCCTCTGAGCCCCCTTGGCTCCCTGCGCCTGTCCCTGGCTGCTGGGTGTAGAGCTCTCCAGGAAGATTTCAATCCATGGGGCTCCCTCCTCCTGGTCCAGCTGAAGTTCCTCCCCCTCTGGTTCCCACGTGCTCTGGGAGGGTCCAAGGCTCCTGGAATCTTCTCTCTTCTTTTCCAAAACGTGGGGAACATGCCTTTGGTGCTGGGACCCAGGGAGTCTCACCAACTGGTGTCCCCCAGGTGCATCTTGCAGACAGCCGGCTTGACTGGGGTGTGGCTCGTCCAGCTGGACTACTGTGGGACTTTCATATGCAGCTGGGATCTAGAGAGAGGCCCCCAGACCTGTCATCCCTCTTAGCACCAATTCGCTGACCTGGTGCATGGGAGAGAGGCCACAGCCTTAACCCAACAGGCTTGCTGAGTATGTGGATCCCCGGCCCTCTCACTGGAAATTTAGATTTATCAAACCAGAAATCTGAATTTTAACAACACTTCAGGTGATCCGAGACCTAAGCTTTGATCTGGTGAGGCACAGTAGTCTGTCTCAATGTCCTTTCCTCCACTGTCCCCAGCCCATGTCCTTCTCTCTCCTGCTCCTGGGTCTTCTGCATTGATTTGGTTTCCCCTAAGTTCCTCCACTCCTCTCCTCTAATCCTTCCTCCTGAATTTGACTTTGTGTTTCAGTTTTCTCACTCACAAAATGAGAATAATAATACCTAGTTTGTAGGGTTGTGATGAAAGCTGAAATGGACTGGCACTCAGCTAAGAGTGACCTCTGTCAAGAGGCCTTCTCTGTGCCCCCACGTTCCTCTGTCCACGTCTGTATCACTGCACTCAACATGTATTGCAATGTGTTCCTTTAGGGTCTGTCTCCACAAACAGACCTTGAACTCCTGCAGGTCAGAGTCCTGACAGTATCTGTACCTGGTGCCTAGAAGCTGATGGGTGCAAACTGTGCTTATGGAAAGATGATAACAACAATGATGGTGGCCACAGCCTGCCTTGTAGTGAGCACGTAGCCAGGAGCCTAGCTGTGTACGGCATGTGAGTTGTCTCAATTTACCCTAAAAATCACGCTATGAGGCAGGACAAGCAACTTGCCCAAGGACCACCAAAAAGGGAAGATAGGTTTGAACCAGGCAGTCTGGCCCTTGAGTCTCTCCTTGGACTGAACTGGACATTTGCCAATTGTCCTGTGCAGGGGACTCAGCAGGTGATCTCCCTCATCTGTTTTGTGCAAGCTTCCAGTGACCCACACCAGCCTCTCCTCCTCCCCTGGGCGCAGTGGCTCCTGCTAGTGTTCCCTTTCTCCCCAGATAGTCCCACCACCCTAGGAATAGGAGCCCTCTCCTCCTCTGTGGCAGGCCCCAGGTCCACACACTGGCCTCAGGCTCTGTCTGTCCAGTTGGGTCAGGGCTCTCTGTATATTCAAAGGGGGAGACCCAGTTACTGCTCAACCTGGGGGTCCCAAAAGAGGGGGAAGAGGCAACTTAGAGTGACGGTGGGCAGAGGCACCTCCTTTGGGGCATCTTTGGTTTTCCTGGGTCTTCTTCCCTGCGTCTGGCTGGAATTGGAACAGCGTGACCTGAAAGTAGAACAGGCAGGGGCACCCTGGGCCTCTCTTCAGATATGGGCTTGCTCCTCAGATGGAGGGTGTCCCATCTTTCCACCCTCACATCCATCCCAGCACCTTTCCTGCCTTGCTGCCCACCAGCCCTCATGCATTGCACCCTCCATTCATGCATACATCCCATCCCAACATCCTACCCTCCATTCATGCATGCATCCCATCCCAACATCCCACTCTCCATTCATGGATACATCCCATCCCAACATCCCACCCCCCATTCATGCATACATCCCATCCCAACATCCCACCCTCCATTCATGCATGCATCCCATCCCAACATCCCACTCTCCATTCATGCATACATCCCATCCCAACATCCCACCCTCCATTCATGCGTACATCCCATCCCAACATCCCACCCTCCATTCATGCATACATCCCACCCCAACATCCCACTCTCCATTCACGCATACATCACATCCCAACATCCCACTCTCCATTCATGCATACATCCCATCCCAACATCCCACCCTCCGTTCATGCGT